>JABUQX010041679.1:2500-5000 GCA_015478945.1 Trachelipus rathkii
ATCCCGTTTAGTGGCACTGAGAGGGTATGCTGGCCACTGTATATACTCATGGTAACAATATTATTCCGGGTTGAACTATATAAGTTAATCATTATCCTAAAAATGTAGTCTAAACTCTCCACATTAGTGATGTATCTCTCCAAACATTGTGCCAATATATATATATACGTTGATTCTACTATAATTCACGCTGATTTTTATTGATATCACCTAGTCACTGCGAGTGGATGTGTCCTAGAATTTTGAACTTCTTGAATATCTGGATCAATACTATCAATTTACTCCACTTTTATAACCTAGTGACGTGTTCGTTTCGTGCACAGAAGCTATGCTGTAGGCAACCTGTTCAAATGCAATGCCTAAATGTTTTTCTTTAAATTCTTTTGATTATTAAATTGTATATATCTTTAACATCATTCGATGTAATACCACTAACGCATATTGTGATTTCGATAGCATGGTAGACATCCTGTTTAGATACGCATAGCTTGGTCATCTCACGTGCTTGATGAGTGACGTCGGCAAGTGTATCCGTATACTTTATATGTACGCCAAAACATCAGCTTTAAAGCAACTAGACGTATTGGAAACATACTGACATGTTGATGCATTGGTAAAATCTGCTAGCCTTTCATTGCCATGCAGATAACTGCAATGTCTGTTATAATACCTAGCCTGTAGAATTAAGTAAAGTTATATATAACCGTATTGAAAGATCTCTCACAGACTTTGATATTATTATTAGTAAATATAATTGTTAACCTATAAATATAATAGATAATAACTCTCCATATGTAACTCCGATATGTCTATATCATATACGATCAGTAATAGCTGTGATGTCAAGTTTAATAGATACATAATCGGCGAATGATTGACATTAACTGCCGATATATCAGCATTAATAATGCTTATAGTATTCCTGTGATGCCTATAATACTATATGGTTATCTGTGGTGTTGTGAGAGCGTCGATAGTGACAACTACGACAGGACAGAAAGTGTTCCGTCCCTTTTTTTCCTAAACTGCTACAACCATACGTGAGAACTTCCATTTCTAGCAGTCTCATATATCAAGGCTCTACGAGTCTTTTTATTAAACATATATATAATCCTTTACTTGGTTATCTCGTATTTCATCATTATAAGATTATCATATTATCTATCTGTCGAACTCTCCTTGTCCCGGATAGCGGTAAATATAGGGAGAGTATTATCTAATGCTACAATACCTTATACCTTGTAATGGTGAGTCATGGATGTCTCACTACACTAGAATGTCCGGAGTAATTCTCATCATTACTAATGAGTCATTTGTTTTCCATTTGTATAATAACATTCCAGTATGACCGTTCTTCCCGTTACTTGTTTCTGTTAGTATTTAGTTTATCTATCCATGTAATATTTTAATTTCCTTATCTGTAGTTTTTATCCTTCGTCCATTCTTCTTCAATGGCTCCTTGTTTCTCTATTTCCCGTATCGTTGTGTTCACTGTACACTCATTACCTTGGTATCGTCTCAGGTTGTCTTCATCTACCACTAGATTAGCCATTCCTATTCTTTCACCTCTTCCCAGTTTTAATTTTCCTGGTATCAGTTTTTTTATCAGTATAGTTCCTTCCTTGTCTTTCCATTGCACCAATCCTGGCATCAATTTAAACCTTTTATTATATCCTCTTCGGGTATGGTCCCTTTCTTCAACTAATAACTCTTCAGGTTGCATGTCATAATGATTTCCATTTCTAGGTTTAATTTCTTGGGAATCCCATTTGGCCTTTATCGGAGTCCACTCATTTGCAGTAATTGTTATTTCCCCTGTGTTATATACGGGTATTGCCGTAACTACCCTCTCATCAACAAAAATATCATCTAAGATGACTTACCTGTATTAATAATCACTTGGTTCTATTATATATTATATTCTCCATGGTAGACTGTTATATACAGTATCTCTAACTATATTATAAATCATTACATTCTACATTATTACAATCTATGTGAGTTATTGATAACCAAAAATGCTATGCCCAGTTATTGTCTTCACTATCTTAATTTCACAATATCTACTTATATACAATATCATAAAATCTTGCAGGTAATAATACCATATTTCAATGTCTATTTATGGTTACTCACTATGTAAGTAGCGCGTTTGTTCTAGGACTCCACATACCAAGTATTTGAGGTCTCCCAACAAAACCATTGCTTATACTATAAATAAATCTAGTATTCCTATTTTTGGTTTAAATTTAGTGAAGTGTAAATATCAATACCTCTACTACTTATAATTTTATGTGCCTTTTATTACAATCAGGCAATACTGAGCATCAATACCCCTTAGTCTATTATAATAGCTATATTACATTTAATTTCAAAAATTATTATTCAATTTTATCATAAATCTCAACAATGGTGTTATATTAAGACCTTGCCTACCTTGATCTTGGCTTCTTCCTTCTGCGTGGTACACTCCTGTCGTTGTGTTTGTTATGCCCAACCC
>JABUQX010041679.1:17500-27500 GCA_015478945.1 Trachelipus rathkii
TCCAAATTCAAAAGCGGCTCGCTTCCTTTTTGATCTTGCAGAGATCCAAGGCAATTCACTTACTTCGTTCAATTTCTGGGCTAACACTTTTACTCGAATGGTCATAAGCTTGAATTCCCATTGGTGAGCCCTTTGGTGTGTTGAAACGTTTAGAAACATGGTTTCGAACGATGGCAGGAATGATTCTTTGACGTTGGTTACTAGTTTAGTTGTCTTGGTGATTGTTTCTTTGATGTCTGGAGGACATTCTAAGGAGATAACTAGATCGAGGTATCCTTCTATGAAGTTAACTTCTCCCGTACGATATAGAACTAAACCAGGTAGAATCTTTGTTTCTTCTTTTTCGTTTATGAGATTGCTTTGGCCTGTTGATACGATGATGAGTAGCAAAATATTTATACTTTATACTTTTCTTGGTTTTGAAATATTTAAAGGTCGCCTAATTATGTTTAATAACATTTTAAAATTAATTGGTTAGTTAAAGCGTTCGCGTTTTATTAACTAAACTAAATGATTTCTTAACTATAAACGAGTTAGTTGACTTAAAATCTAAAAGTAAGAGTTTTTTAAACTCAACGTTATATACTATTTAAAACTTAGTTGTTTATTTACTAGTTAGTTTTATTACTTACTTACTTACTAGTTGATTTTTTTATTAGTAGCTTACTTTCTAATTTAGTTTTATTACTTACTTACTTACTTATTTTTTTTTTTGTTTTCTTAATAGAAAAGTTTTTTTGGATTTTCTATTTTGTATTTATTTTTTGTATTAAAAATTGCTGTCCCCCCCTTGTTCTGAGAGTGAAACATATTTTTAAAAGGTTTCTTTATATAAAAAAAATGAGTAAAAGACTAGTATTGAATTTTACTCTATTTCTAAGATCTATCGAAGTTACATCTAAATTCTAAGATTAGAATTCTTATGAATATGTATTAATCCCGACTAATTTTCTTAATTTTAAAGAATGTGTACTAATCCAAGCTAATTTTCTTAAAATTATGACGATCGTCGTCTAATCCAGTCTAATGGTTTTCCTAATCCACTAAGTATTTCTTAACTAAAAAAAATTTTTTTTTTTAGTACAGACGCGAAGCGAAATGTACTTTCATCAAGTTCTTAAAATTAAAAGTATCCTTCTTAGACTAACAGAATAAGAAGAATCCATTCTACAAACTAAAGAATTTTCTCTTAAATCTAGGAATATACAGAAGTATATACAGAATTGGGATGAACTAGTAACCAGGAGGCAAATACCAAGTTTTTCCTCCGCGGACTGTGGTGTTCAAATCCAATTCGACAGGTGGAGGCTGGACAGGAGTCTTCGCTGTAGTCTCCGTGTTGTCACTTGCCTCGGGCCGTTGCTGTAAAGCTTGTTCCTTCATCCTTGTTTGACTTCGGGTAACTCGGGGTGTAGAATCTCTAGGACCAGTGAACAGATTATGGGGCCTGTAAGAGGGGTCCTGTTTTCTGTTATCTGGGATGAAATCCTTAGGAGATGAAATCTACGACGGGGGATGGGGTAGTGAGCCATCTTTCACTGGGGAAATTGGAGATTTCACAGGGGAATTTGTTCTTGGAGGGGCTCCACCATAGGCTCCATACACCTCACCTTCGTGTGCTGGTGGCTCCTGAGAAATTTCTTGAACAGGGTTTTCTAGGGAAATCTCTTGCTGAATAGGGGATAAAGATGGTCTAAACTCTTTTCTCCGAACCGCAGGTTGGAGGGAGTTTTCGGGAAGTCAGTTTTAGGAGTGGAACACTTAAATTCACTGTCTGGACGCGCTCTTCCGACGACTACATCGCTGTATCTTCTTCTTTCTACAATCTCATCGCTAAATCTTCTTTCTTCCACGGGTTTACTTTCTCTTACGGGTTCCACCGGGGTCGGTTGTTGCACTGGAGTCGGAGAGCTCCAATAATTTGAACTGCTCGGTACCGGCTGAGGTGGGGGGGTAGAGTAAGAGTTGTAGTATTCATGCTGAGATTGTGGGGGATGGGGAGTTGGAAAGTAGCTGTGTCCGGACTGAATTTGTGGCGTTATGGGAATTTGGAAAGAATATTGGGAAGACACTTGATCTGTGGGAGGAGGAAGTTCTTCCACTTCATCTACTTCTTCTTCTTTTCATCTTCTTCTGCTCTTCTTCTTCCTTCCTCCTCTTCTCCTCTTTCTTCTTCTCTCTCAGAAGGGACTCCTGGGTCGCTTCTCTGTTGTCTTTCCTCAATTCTTTCCCCTTTTTGTTCTTTGGAGCTTAACATTTCTTCCACTGCGTGGGGATTCCAAACTTCATCATTCATAAAGTCAAAGTGTGACTCGGTGAACTTTTCTGCCGGGACCACCTTAACGTTGTCTACATGAACAGGGAAGGTTCGGCCTGATTCTAAGCAATACACCATCAATTTGTTAGGTCCTCTCAAACATTGGACGATATATGGCCCGTCAAACTTGACACATAACTTCGAACTTTGATGGGGCTTTTTAACTGCTCTAACGAAAAGACATAATCTCCTATTTTAAACTCTCTTTGTTTGGCCCTTTTATGTTGTTGCTCCAAAGTTTTTGTGGTTTCCGCTTCTAACTTTTCTCTTGCCAAATCTCTTATATAATCGATCCTCTCTACTATCGTATCTACTTCGTCCGAAATGAATCTCATTTTCTCGGACTTATTCACAAAGGGTGATACATAATCAGGCATCTCGTAAGGGAGCCTTTTTATATACCCATGCAAAAGGAAATGGGGAGAAGACCCTATAGATCGATTATACGCGGAATTGATAGCGATTTGGGAAGCTCAGGTATTTATCCCAGTCTCGGTGATTTGCATTCACGTAGTGCCCGCGAAGAAAGATTCAATATCAGCCATTTATTTCTTTTCAACACACCATTTGGGATGGTTTGTAATTCAAATTTTCCACTTCTTTATCCCTCCACGCCTTACATAGGTCTTTAAATACCTGACTCGTAAATTCCAAGGCATTGTCAGAGACAAGCAGTTGAGGGGCACTATGTCTACATATGACCCTCTCTTGTAGTGCTCTGGCACATTCTTCGCTCGTTCTCGTCTTACAAGGCACTAATTCGACATATCGTGTCAAAACGTCGCGAAATACTAAGATGTATTTGGCTCCTGATCCTGTACAAGCTGGCAATTTTCCAATACTGTCAACATGAACGCGTGAGAAAGGTGTGTACGGCAATGGCCATCGATTAATCTCTGCTACAGGGGGCCTAGGACCCTTAGTTCTAGCGCATGACACACATTGACTACAATATTCCTTAACTAACTTTTGAATACCAGGAAAATAGTATTTTTCCTCCACTCTCTTTTCAGTTCTTTGTTGACCTCCGTGTCCGCTGGCTAGTGAAGCGTGGCACTGGTCTATCACACTGTAAATCATACTATCCGGAACATGTACAAGATAAGGTTTTGCTTCCACAGCGTAATGTAAGATGCCTTTTATTAAGATGTGTGGGTGTGTTCTGGGATTCTCTTCGGCCCATTTTACCAATTTTCCTACACGGGGACATTTCTCTTGTTCTTTGATGAAATTTTCCCGACTCAAAGCGAAATCTATTCGAGGGAACTTTCTCGGTTTTTGTCTGCTTTCCTCTGCTTTCTCTGTTTTTCCCTGTTTTCGCTATTTCTTTGACCAGAAACACGTTAGGATGCCTACTCAGATAGTCTGGGGCAACGTTATTCTTTCCCTTTTTGTCCTATGGTGGGTGAGAAACTGTTTACTAAGAGATTCCATCGAGCTAAACGGCCGGTCTGCTGCTTATTTCTAAAAATAAAGCAGAGAGGTTGGTTGTCAGTGATGATAGTGACTTTATAGCCGAAGATGGTGTTCTTAAACTTTTGCAAGCAGAACACCACGGCCAAACATTCCTTTTCGATCGTATCATAGTTTAACTCACTGCCCCTGAGTGTCCGGGACACGAAAGATAAGGGCTTCTCTTTCCCTTCATCTGTCAGTTGGTACAACACTCCTCCGATTCCGTAATTACTGGCGTCTGTATTCACGAAGAATTCTTTGCTGTAATCAGGGAAAGTTAGTTGTGGCTGCAACCACTAGTTTTCTCACTTCCAAGTCACGAAAAGCTTGTTTCCTTCTTTATTTCGTACAACAATTGGGACATTTTTTTTTTATCAAGACTTACAAACCTAACCGTACTTTGAAAAAGACCTTATGAGAAGCGAAAATAAGAAGAGAAACCAACGTAAACTCTGTGTCTCCTTCACATTTGTAGGAGGGACGAAACTCTTCATTGTTTCTACCTTGGCCGGATCTGGGCTAATTCCATGTCTTCCTATCTTGAATCCCAGGTACAAAACGGCTGATTGTAGAAAACTACATTTGGATAATTTTATTCTCAGCTTATTTTCTCTGAAAGCGGTGAGCACTTTCTTCAAATTTTCAAAGTGTTCTGGCACGTTCCTTCCTAGCACCAATACGTCGTCTAGATAGACTTGTGCTACAGGCCCTAGGAGATGATTTAAGGCCATTGTCATTGTGCGGGCATAAATGCTAGGAGCATTCTTATGGCCGAACATCAAGCGAGTGGGACACCAGAGGCCCTTCCTCGTCCTAAATGCCATCAACTTTTGCGTCCCTTCCTCTATTTCCAAGGCGTTGTATGCATCTAATAAATCTACAGATGTAAATACCGTGTTACCCCCTAGGGATGTAAAAATCTCGTCGATTGAAGGCAGAGGAAACACGTCCTGAACGCTATGGGAGTTGAGGTACCTGTAATCCAGACACACCCTTGGTTTCGGACTGTTCTTTTTGGCCACCACGAGTAACGGTGACGAATGGGGGCTGTACCCTGCTTTGATGTACCCCTTTTTCAGTGCGGAATCGGTGAAATCATCGATGTCCTGCAAGTACCGGTGCGGTAATCTGTACTGTTTTCGAAAGATTACTTTAGGGGCATCGGGTAACAGCTCAATCTTAAATTTCTGAAGCGGACAGACTGGGACAGCATCATCATCTAGTGCTAATACATCATGGTAGTCCATGAGGAGCTCTAGCAATTCCTCCAGATACTCTGGGTTTTCGAGAAGACAGTTCTCTGCATCTTCTTTTGACATTTTCTCTTCTATGATTTCTTTGTATACTCGCCTTAACTCTGTCTTCGTAAGACCTTTTGAGCAGGTGGCTACATTAGCAGAAACTGTTCTCTGGTGTCCTCTTTCGTCTGTGCCTCTCCCTTTCTGTTTGCTAATAATCGGATACCCTTCTCCTAGATTCACACCTTTATTCAAATAAAATGATTTGTCGCTCAAATTTATGTAACTGAGGATAACTGTGTTATCCCTCACCGGGCTAATTGTGTGTTCGCGACGTACAGCGGTCCTTTGGTAAACGCTGGGGTCATTATGCACTTTCGCTCGAGTTCAAAATCATTTTGAGTTTCAGGTCGGAGTTTTAGATATCCGCAGGATTGACTAGGCAAAACAGTCTTCTCAATTACCTTCAAATTTATCTTAATTTCTTCATCAATCATCAAATGGCCATCTTCTTCATGGTCATCGCTCTCTAAAACTTCCAAATCTTCGGATTGGCCCAAATTTTCTTTCAAAACTGAGGGAGTGTGCTTGAGTTTGGGTCTGGCCCCTCTGGAATCAGCGCTGCGATGAGTGAGGGGTGGGCTCCGGATGCCCACTTGGTCCCTTTTTCCACATCTTGTCCTGGCTCTCCTTGACGCTTCTCCAGTTCAGGGGCAATTTCCCTGATCTCCCTTTCATGCTAGGCATTGGGCTGCCTCCTGTGTCTTCGTGCCGGCGAGGCTGTCCTCTTCCCCCTTGGGATGCACGACAGATTGTCTTCTTACAGGAGCGAGGTTCATCCGCGCGCTGTACGTTTCTAACTGACCGGCGGCTCCCTATGAGAAAGATTCCTTATCCGCGTTGCTTACGTTTTTTAACTGGCGAAGGCGGTCCTCTAGGAAAAAGATGCTTATCCGCAGCACGTGCGGGTGGTTTGGCGAAAATTTGGTTTTTTAGCGAAAATTTGGTCTGCGAATCCTTTGTTCCCCCCTCTAGGCCCTCGGGCCTGGGGCAACTGCTCCTCCTTTTTCCTTGAGGTTTTCTTATTCTTTTTAAGATTCCATCAGAAAATTCGTCTAACCAACATAAATTCCTATGGATTCTTCGCAAAGATCGGACTGTCTATCTCTCTATCCTTCCCTTGATAGAACATTTTGCAGAAAAAAGTTTAAAGTTATGGGAATGTTAGACAAAACGTTGCTACCCAATAAAAGAATATCCCAGCTATTCTCTCCATCGATATCACTCACCTTGGAAGTAGTGAGTAATGTCTTTTCATGTAGGCGAAGATTAACTGTTTTCTCCCTTTAACAACGTGGATTATCTGTCACAACCCTTGGTATTCTAAAATCGGTCTTACGAAGGGGTCTTTAAAGTTTCCGCTCTTTTTCCAATTGGTTTGAGCCGTGGGCTGTGCAATACTAACGCTAGATCGGTGTCCACCAAAACTTTGGTCTTCGCTCCTTACTACTGCAAAGAATGGAGCAAGGTAAACTATTGTGTAAACGTGTCGTCCCAGCCTAAAAGGTTGCTGCACGACTTCTTTTCCTTTCTGTTTATTTCGCCTAACTTCCCATCTCTTCTCTCTATCTTTAAACTTTTTTCTCACACGTCTCCTCTCTTTGCCCGATTCTAAAAATTTTCAGTCTCTATCCTATCCTGAGGATGAGAAAGTTCTCCTTCATACATCTCATCACCATACTCCACTTCTTCATTCACCTCAAAATCTCTCGGCTGGCTCTCAGCCATATATCACTCTCGCGTGAGTCTTTGCCTTCCCATCCGGGGGCTTGTACCCTCCCTTTTTCTTGGGAAAGATCCTGGGCCCTCGCCTGTCTGGATTGTAAGACTCGGGCTTCCTCGCTCTTATCCCTTTATCCATATCAATCTGGCTATTGTATGGAGTAAACATCAACAGGGGTTTCTGGGGTAGGTCTCCAGGGCGGTGCTCCTCTACACTTAGGTTGCGACCCCCTTCGATGGTATGCCATGCATTCTCGGCAGTAAGGCAATTCCCAGCGGCATGCTTGGGACGAGTGTCCCACCGTCTCACAAAAGAAGCACACAGAATGTTCTTTTAGCTCCTGGGCGGACATCTTCCTTAAGGTGCCCTTATAACTCGGTGTAACATACCCCGTCTTCACTTCTTCTCTTTTCTTTTGAAAAGTATTGCTCGGTCTTACCTCATCTCTCCTCCTTTGAGGAGTGTAACTGGTTCTCACCTCCTCCCTTCCCTTCTCCTCATACCTTGGCTTAAATGGTTCCCTGTTGTCCCTGTATGAATTATTAACTCCAACCCTCTGTCTCCCTCCCGATTCCTCTTTGGCCAGAAATACCCTAGTGGTGCGGACCTCATTCGGTCTTCTATTCTCATCTTTTAATAAGGCTCCGTTTGAAATTTGAGATACTTTCTATCAATTCATTAAGTTCATCTCGTATCGAATCCCTAGAGGATCTTTACTCTCGTTAATCTCTCTCCAATCTCTTTCTGTCATTTACGTTTTGAAATGAATTTTCCCTGTGACCAAGATTTTTATCTGCCTTGCTAGTTGAAATTGCTTTACTCAATCCAAATCGTGAAGTTGCGGGGCTCTGATACTTTCGTAACCGGTCTTTCAGCTCTAACACAAAATCAGTGAAGATTGAGTCTCTCTCTCTTCTGTACTCTAAGAAGTCCAACCAGAGTTCGAAAATCGTTTTCCTCTCCTCCGGTTGTAGGAAAATTTTTAACTGAGCGAGAAAATCTTCTAATCTGGTGAATTTTGAAAAACTGTTTTCTCTGAGAAGGTATTTTCTAGCTTCACTGTTCTGGTCAGATGATATTGCTGACTTTGCGAAAGTGATCTTTTGACTTTCAGTTAGTGGGCCTAAAGCATCTAGCTTTTCATTCAAAGAAGTGACGAAGTCTGGATACAAGATTCCTTTCCACGTTCTTGTTTTAAGATGTTTGCCAATTTTAAATTTTCGGGAATCGTTGGGAAAGCGGTGTTAAACAGATTAGTTGGGTAATAGGGGACATTGATTGTGGAGGCATATAGGGGTACCCTTGCCATGCTCCAGGGTAAGGATGGAACTGGTTAGGCATGGTGTAATTACCAGGTGGCACGCCTGCGTAATAGAGAGGTTGGGGCACCCGTTGGTAAGAACCCGTAATTTGAGGTGTTCTGTCCTGCTGGAGCACTTTCGTTGGTGTTTCCTCCCATAACTCCTCCTGTGAGGACGCTTGTCTGTTGTTGAGCGGCGTTAGCAGGGGTTTGGACCGATCCTATAGTTTGGTTTTGGATCGCTGGGGCTCGTCCCCCATGGGAGGTTTTCGTACTCTGCACCCTCCACTTTGCCTTTCATGAGGTTGAGTTCGAATCCACCCCAATTTGCTCGAGTTTCTTTTTAACGTAGGTGTCATAGTAAGTAGGTTTTTAACTGTAGATCGAACGTGTTGTCCACCTGCAATGTTTTTGCATATATGGTGAGTTTCGACCGCGTGGGGGAGGCTCCTCCTTACTAACCCGGAGTCCTGGCTAAGAGAGCGTGTAGGGGTTTCGGATGGCTCTTGATCAAAGGAGTTAGGATGGGGAATATCCCTAGGGGAGCTCGTCCCCCTTCTTGGGTTATGGGCGTTTCATCTCCGCCCCCCCCTCGTTTGCCTGATTGTACCCGACCTTCGTCATACTACCCTCATTCATTAAGATTCTCATTATCTCTTCTTCGTCAGCACACCCTTTATCTCTATCTCTGAAGGTTTTCTCCGCCATTTTGTTTATTCGTAATCACAAATAATGCACTATATTCGTACTGAACACTACTAATCTCTCCGTATGCTCTAAACAGCAAGTTAACTAGTGTTGGAACTATAAATGTTGTCTGCGGACCCCCTCGATCTACTATTTAATATAAATATATATATATATATATATATCTATATATATATTATATCATAATATATATTATATATATATAATATATATTATATATTAATATTATATATATATATATATATAATATATAATATATATAAATATATTTATTTTATAATAAAATTATATATTATGTAAATTTAACTAAAATTGCGAAAAATATTGTAGTGTGGTTCCCAATATTTACCCACAGTAACAAACTGGTGGAAAACTCACAGAAAAAATGTTGTCGCAGATCTCGCATGCTACTACTTCTACTACTCAGACTATCTTTTTACTACTATGCGATGTTTATTTCACCTAATTGAGGTGTTTTTTAAAAGCAGAAAATTGTGTCAAATTAGTTTCGATTTTCCCCAACTAACTTGTCCCTAATATATATATATATATATATATATATATATACATATCTATATAATATATATATATATATATATATTATATACTAATATATAATATTAAATTATATATATATATAATATATATATATATGATATATTGTAATCTAAAATAGCTTAATTTTATTTTAGCGTTTTGGAATGGGGCTTTTTCTCAGGCTTCCTGATCATAATTGGGGTTAATATAACTTGGGGGGTACCTATAGGTAGATATATATATGTATATATACGTACTAATATAATATATATATATATATACTATATATATATATATATATCTATACTATAATATATAAATATATAATTATTTTTATTTTAAAGTCCCCCCCCGTAGATGGTTTCCCAATAAAAAAAATGTCATCAATTGCATGTCAGTAAACACACACATACAGTAGATATTATATTACCATATAAATATATACTATCTATATTATATATATAATGAATATATATATTATATATATATATAGATATAATAAAGTATTATATTTATTGGCCGCCAATTTTCGCCGGCTTCAAAGAAAAGAAAGAAGCAAGGTGATTTTGCCGAAAGCCTTAAAGTTTCCAATGTGTGCTCTAACAGTCTGTAACGTTCGGCGGATATTGGGCGAAATGTTTAAAACTATCGCATACCAACGC
>JABUQX010041680.1:0-15007 GCA_015478945.1 Trachelipus rathkii
ACTTCCTTTAATCTTGTTTCAGTCACAGCGAGCAAAATCAATTTGCCCTTTCTAAATGCATCCATTACCTTCTCTCCTCTTCTCAGCATTATTCTTCTGACATTTCATGTACCCATACATTCATTACATTTTCCCCGAAGATAGGAAGGCCGGCTACGGCGAATCACGACCTCTCTCACGAGGCCTGCAGTTACTGGCAAAAGATAATTATGGTAGTGGGCAGACAACAAACTGCCAGTCGTCTTTAGTTTGCTTTTTATGACAGGCAGGGCATACGATGTGTGCAATTTTTTCTCCCACACATAGGGATATAACGGGCATAGGATGTCTGAAAGTGTCTAGAAGTGGGGTGGAAATAAGTAGTGTATATGATATGTTGAATAAAAGGCTGTGTTTCTAAGATGTTGCTCTGAGATTGAGTATGGATATCGAACGCCGAACAGAAAGGGCGAATCATTAGGCACTGGAATGTCATGTGAAATACCTTATTACAAAATGGGTATAACTATACTATATATATATATATATATTATAATATAATATATATATATTATATATATATTTATTAATATATATATATAATAGTATTATATATATTATTATATAATATATATATATATATATATTATATATATATATATATATATACTTACTAATTATTTATATATATATATTTATTATTGAGTTTTATATATCCAAAATTCTTAATATTTGTTTCAACAATAATCGGCAAAAATGACGATGACGATGACGATTGCGAAAAATATGCCGATTTGTCCGAGACGATGACGAAACTACTATTAATCACTATATTATATTATATTATATATATATATATATTATATATAATATATATATTATATAATATATATATATATTATATATATTTATATTATATATATATATATGTATATAATATACAATATATATATCATATCCAAATAATATATCGATATATAATGAATATTTTCTTCGGTATCGAATATAGATATTTATAAATACTAAATATATATAGTATACTACGTATATACTATATATCTCTATATATAATATAATCTTATATATATATATAACGCACCAACTACGGGCAGGGCCCTATTTAAGAAGGGGACAGAAAATTATACAAAAGCATAAATAATAATAAAATATCTAAAGTATTTCAGACTTCTTTGGTCTTTGATTTCCTTTTATTCTTGAGAAACCTTTTTCTCTTCATCCATGAGGAACCGATAAGCTATAATTAAAACAACTAATTAGCAGCAGTGTATTTATTCTTTCCTCTTCTGCCTGTCCGTTTGTCTTTCATACGGTTCTCTTTTTTATCAGCATATCCTTAGACATGGAGACACCATTCAAAGCAATTTATATCTGCACTGATCATACATTTCATTAGCTCTCTTTAATTTTCTCTTCTTCATCTACAAAAAATCTTCCACGTTCAACTTTGAACATTTTCATCCACATTTTCGAACTCATTAAATCGGACAAAAACCTCCGGTTACTACTATCAGACAATATCAGCACGGCAACACCACCATTGCAGAGTTGGTGCACAACCACGGATAATCCAACCGAAGTGTTCCCTCTATGGAAACCATCCGTTAGCTCAAATTGATGAAAGCTATGTAGATCGTCCATTAGAGTTTCTGTTTAATTTCCCATTTCTCAAAGTCCTCGTTCTCAAAGCATTTGCGCCTAGCATTAATTATATTAATATTCTTAAATATTGCACCTATTTTGTAAACCGAAAATAATCTTAAGTAAAATTTTTGCATTTAATTATTTTAAAGAGACCTCTGTTAGTCTGAAATGTAGTGGGTGTCAAACAATTGTATGATTTTAGTTCATAATAGAAAATATTCCGATACAATCTTCTAAACGTTCTTTAGTATCCTGATCTTGCCCTTCTCAACTTCTTCTGTTGCTCCCAAATTTTAAGACATCTCCACTCGACGGCAGACAAACAAATATCTATGTATAACGTATAAATATATATATTAATATAATCCTTAGTACCTAAATAGTATATAGTACTATATATTAATATACAGATATATAAAATACGCCTATATAACATACTATATATATATAATAGTACTAGTACAGTACCTCCTAAGGGTATATAGTGAATATATCTATATATAACATACTATATGGTATGTATATACATATAATATATATATATATTACTTATATATATATATATACTATATATAATATATATATATATATCGTATTTATATATACCTCATATATATACTATAATATATATTATAATACATATAAAAAATATATCATATATATATATATTACTTTACTATATATATACTATAATAGATATATATAGAGTATATATTATATATATATACGTTATAATATATTATATACCCAAGTATATTTATATACATATATTATATATATTTATATATAGAAGGAGAGAGAGAGAGAGAAGAATGGAGAGAAAGAGAGAGAGAGCGAGAGAGGTGAAATAATCTGATTTGAATCAGTGTATAATTTTCTGAAAAAAATTTCTAGTTTCAAAAATTCTAAGTTCAGAAAGTTAAGTTAAGTATAGTTTTGTTAAAGAAAACTTCTTAGTGGCAACCTTCGGAATGTTAGCAAAAGTGCCACTAACAATTTTCTTTAACAAAATCTTAACTTAACTCTTTCTGGAACTTATAGAATTTTTTTGAACTTATAATTTTTTTCCAGAAAATATGCACTGATTCAAATATAGAATAATAAATACCATATTATACATATATCTATAATATTAATATAACTATATATATACATATTAATATACGTATATATATATATTATATATATATATAAAGAAGATCTTATAATGAGAAGGTAAGAATAAACTGCCTTCTTGGGATTGAAACCACGCATGTTGCGCCGTGAGGCACAATATGCCGGTTGCCATCACAGAACTGAGCATATCCTCCAAGCCGACAACTGGATTCAAAGACACCTATAAATCAACCGTTCGTCAAGGCGACATCACCAGGTGTCCGCCTGTCCTATCTCTTGTTCTTTATATTTTTAGTGTTAAAATATTGCATGATACTCGCAATTAGGTAAATGTTCAAAGAAAGAAATATATATGAGATATGGTAAAGAATAAACTGCACTTCTCTGGATTTAACACCGGCATGTTTGCGCGATTGAGGACCAATATGCCCGGTGCCATAAACGTGAGCCTATCTCCAAGCCGAAAAAATTGGATTTCGAAGAACGACACTATTAAAGAACGAGTTCCGTCAAGGCGACATCCCAAGGTGTCCAGCCTCGCTCTATCCCGTTCCTTGTATATTTTACGATCGTTAAATATATGCTAACTAATCGCAATGTAGATAACGATAGTTAAAGAAAGAACTTATAAATGAAGAAGTAGAAAACTGCCCTTCTCTGGGATTGAACACGCAATGTGCGCGTACGGGGACAATGATGCCGGTGCCTACAAACTCGAGCTATCTGCCAAGCCGAAAACTTGGATTCAAGAAACACTATAAGCAACCGAGTTCCGTCAAGGCGGACATCACCAGGTGCCAGCCGTGTCACTATCTCATGTCTGTTTAATACATCTCAAAGTTAATCGCATAATTAATCGCAAATTAGTTTAATGGAGATAAAACTTATTAATGAGGAAGGGTAAAGAATAAACTGCCTTCTCTGGGATTGAACCACCGCATGTTGCGCGTGAGGACAATAATGGCCGGTGCCATACAAACTGACTATCCTCCAAGGCCGAAAAACTTAGTAGCAATAGACATCAACTAGGCATTTCGATATAGTCCCCAGACATATATTAAATAAAATATATGCAATATTTACATCTAAAATATATTATATTTGACACGGTAGTGTGTTGATTGATGTGATCACATGGGGCAGCTCGTCGCTTCTTGAGCGAGAATCGCGCCTTGGCGTCGTTGGTGTCGTTGAATCCAATGTTTTCGGACTTGGTAGGATGTCGTTGTATGGACGGGCCCTATTGTCCCTACGCGAACATGCGGTGGTTCGATCAGAGAAGAGTTATTCTTTACCTTCTCCTTTATAAGGTTCTTTCTTCTACATCTTATCTAAATTGGCGATTATTATCGCACTATATGCTAACATCTAAGAAAAATAAGAACGGGAGATAGTTGACAGGCTGACACGGTGATGTCGCTGACTGGGATGGTTGGCTTTATGGTGGTCTTGAATCCAAGTTTTCGCTTGGAGGATAGCTCAGTTGTTGGCACCGG
This sequence comes from Trachelipus rathkii, assembly GCA_015478945.1. Taxonomy (NCBI): domain Eukaryota; kingdom Metazoa; phylum Arthropoda; class Malacostraca; order Isopoda; family Trachelipodidae; genus Trachelipus; species Trachelipus rathkii. Next base: position 4,254 of record JABUQX010041680.1, read on the forward strand.
GTCATATGTCCTCACGCGCAACAGCGTGGTTCATCCCAGTGAAGAAGGCAGTTTTTCTTTGACTTCTCATTATAAATTCTTTCTTTACATTTTTATTAATTGCGATTTATGCAATATTTAACATCTAAATATAAAGAACCGAGGGAAGGGACAGGCTGGACACCTGGTGATGTCGCCTTGACGGGAACTCGGTTGTTTTATAACTGTTCTTGAATCCAAGTTTTTCGGCTTGGAGGAAGTCGTTGTATGGCACCGGGGATATTGTCTCACGCGAACATGGGTTGGCTCATTCCCAGAAGCAGTTTATTTTTTACCCTTCTCATTATAAAGTTCTTTCTTTAACATCTTATCTAATGCGATTATTATGCACTATTTAACATTTCTATATATATTATATATCTATATACTATATTTACTATATATAATATATAAATATATATTTTTTTTAATATTATATATATAATATATATACATATTATGCATATATATTCACTATATATTAATTTATATATAATATATATATATATATAGCTATATATATATATAAGTATTTATAATATATTATAATATATATTATATAATATATATATAATATACTATACTATATCATATATATATACTATAATATATCATTATATATATACTATATTTATATAATATTATATTATATATATTATAGTATATATAATATATATATATATATACTATATATATTATTTATATATTATATGATTATATAATATATATATATAATTGTCATTCATACTTTTGCCTAATATTGTTGATGTCATAATTTTGTGCTCCATGAGATCCGCCAGGACAAATTCTTATAATTATGGAAATTTATCGTTAGTATACATATGTTTTGGTTAAATTGGTTAAATTTTTTTAAACGATATTTATTTAACTATAAGAGATTTATGTATTTTAGAGAATTAGTGATAAAATCGACTGTAGCATGTAATATATTAGATAGAAATTATTTTACACTTATCAAGTCGGACAAATGATTTTTTGATTTTATAGTTTACTTATATGTTTGATACTCCTGATATGTATTTAAAGGAGGAAATTTTATGTTTATGCTATTTTTGTAAATTTTTTCGAATTTTCTTTCCAAATTGTTTATCTTATTTCTAATGATTTGATTTTTTCTAATATGTGAACTATTTAAAGCTTGAGTAAATCTATCAATGATCTTTCGACCTAATATTCAGCAAGAAATATGTTTTAATAAAATTTAACCCCTAGACTACAGAAGATATTTACAGAAACTGAACCCACGTGTCCTCATCGATAAATATCACGACACGTTTTTGGGTGGCCTGTCCGAGAAGGAAGATAGTTTCGACATTATCTTCGATTACACTTACTGAACTTAGGTACTCACCTCTCTTTCCTTCTTCACGGTCTTCTCTCCTTGTGTCGACAATAAGTATTGGACTATGCAACCTGGGTCAGAGGGCCTAAAGATTAGGGCTTAAAGGCAAAGAGTCTGTCGAATTTATTAAAGAAGCAGAAAGAGCTGAAAGAAATGCTCTACTCAAGAAAGAAGAGAGGATTGCTGAAATAGAAAGAGCTGAAAGCAAATGGTAACTCAGAAGAGGAATTCTGAGAAATGCGTTTCCGAACCTCCAAAAAAGAGATAGCTTGAAAGGGAGATTCGTCAACTCAAAAGAGGAGCCGAAAGAAAGAAAGAGGAAGACGATAGGAAGCTGCGTTACTAAAATAAACAATCGAAGAGCTGAACGTACGAGGAACACTCGAATTAGAAACACATACGACTGTCCATCAGTCTCGAACCTCCGTCCATTCAAACAAGTGTATCCTCATCGACACGTTAAGTCGATATGCCCCGGTTCGTTGAATCAAGGGATTGAAAGGACAGCTACATTCAACGTTCGAGAGTTATGCGACCAGTCATCTAAATTGGGGATCGCAGTTATGGCCATCTCTATTCAGGCGTTTTAATCTGGACATGCTCTGTTCTGCTATATAGGAAGTTGGCCGCCCAGGCGAGCAATGATTTTCCTAGCTTAGAGAGCCCTTCCTTACTCAGTTTAATATCACTGAGGATGGTTATCGGGCTAGGTTTAAGGAGCCAAGCCTGAAGCAGCATGAGGGGGCCCGTTACAACTCCTTGAATCGGAATTAAATCTATTTATCAAGGTTGAACGAGCTCTCAAGTTTTGCCATAGATTATCAAAGGTTTAGCCCGATTTGGTGGTCGATCATTTCTCACTGTTGACCCTAAGGACTGGCAAGTTCCTCTTAGAGAACAGGATTCTTAGTTTTGAATACACTGCTTCTCGTGCAGATAAGTTTCTTCAAGCAAGGGGAAGGAACCTTTGTACCAAAAGGGGAAGACTTGAACCCATCTGTGGCATCTGGTAGTAACGAGGAAATACAAAGCCATAATACTCAACGCCAACACAAAAAAGTTTGCGGAATATGCAACAAAGTCGGCCATGATTCAAGCTACCAGCCGTAAAAAACGGAAAAATAGGTTTTGATGTATCGTGCCCATTTTGAAAATGTATATAATCGTGTAAAACAAGACCTGGAGAAAACGATGGATTACCAAGGCAGAATACACAATGGCGGCTGTTACAATTGTAGTCTGTCAAAAAAGAGATTTTCGCGAAGATGTAATGAAGAAAACTATGTTGAAGGGGAAAAGTGCGTTGTATGCTAAGTAAAATGTAAAGACGGCATGTTGTATGGTCGACGGAAATCAATCCCGTTTTAACCATCGTCATGTCGGATATTCAAGTTCAGCACATTCCCTCATTGCCTGTTTTACGAATGGCTCTATAATGGTTTGAGGTATCCAGTTACTTCGTGTTGAATAGGAGGGTGTAGCGGTTTTTAATTGTGAAAAAGGTTTGTGAAAGGACCACTCAGTTCACAGGGAATTAGGAAATGTCCTAAAGACACACCTTAGAACAGCCCCAGAGCGAGGAATTTTGGATTCAGACACCATTCTTAAATAAGGGTTATGTAGAACTTTCATGTTTAAAGATTGCACTTTATGATTTACATTGGGAATATCCCAGCGCGTATATGTTCGGACAATAGGGTCTGGTTAGTATAAAACCAAATCAGCAAGGGACCCACACCCATGTTGTCAAAACAACTCCTGAAGCTGAAACTGCAATATATTTTAACCGTAAAGACATTGAGAAAAGGTGAATGGAAACCTCGTATACCAAGATTCAAGGAATCCTCAACTCAGAGCCGGTTTTGAAGCGAATTGTTGGAGAGGCAATACAGTCTGACGGGTGACGACAGAGGCGCCTGAGAGTGTTAATAGTAGAGTTGATGCGGCATACCATCCGTTTAGATTAAGGTTAGACAAAGACCAGAGCTTAGATGTCAGGAAAGATAAATTGATAGAGCTCCAAGAGACAGATCTCACTTTGGGAAACTCGTGATATGTTTGCGATAGCGACGAAGATTTGAAAAGAAAAAATGGAAATACTAGTACAGAGATAGAGAAAAGGATGGTGTGGTTGATAACAATTTGATATTACACATGGTTAGGCAAGCTTTGAATGGCCACGAATCTTCCATTGGCGGACACTTAGGCATAAAGGAACAACACTCGACAAGACTTCAAATGTGTTATTCCCGGCTAAGTACACTGATGACGTGTGCTGTTTGTGTAGGTAATGTGATCCGTGTCAGAAGACTTCCCCGAGATGTCGGAAGGCTGGGGCTCCTCTTACCCAGGTGTTCATCATCGATGAGCCTTTCAAAAGAGTCGCGATGGATATTGTAGGTCCCATTAATCCACCATCGCAGGAGAGATATAAATATATACTAACATTTTTAGATTATAGTACACGATACCCCGAAGCCGTACCCATGAAGAATATTACAACTCAAACTGTGGCAAATGCTCTGGTTGACATTTATAGTCGTCTGGGTATTCCTCAGGAGATGTTGTCGGATCTTGGGACTTAGTTTGTGTCCCAATTGATGAATGAGGTATCTAAATTACTTAAGATCAGACAAATTTTCACCTACCACCCTATGGCGAACGGCCTCGTGGAAAAATTCAATGGCGCATTAAAATCCATGCTTAGGAAACTGTGTCAAGAAAAAACACAAAAAAAATGGGCAAGTTTTATTAATCCCTTACTTTTTGCTTACAGGGAAGTCCCACAGGCAAGAACCGGTTTCCCGCCATTTGAGTTGTTATACGGTCGAACCGTGCGTGGACCAATGCAGGTTTTAAGGGATCTTTGGACCAAAAGTGAGACTAATGAGGTAGAGAATACCTACCACTACATATTTAGACTTCGCGAAAAGCTAGAGGAAACACTTAGGATGGACAAAAACAACTTAGAAAAGGCCCAGACAAAGTATAAGCATTTTTATGATAAAAAGTTCCGTCCAAGAAGTTTCAAGACTGATAACGAAGTGTTGATCCTCCTTCCTACGAATCATAATAAGTTATTGATGACATGGAAAGGACCTTATAAGATCATCGAGGCTCTAAAAGGTTGTTGTTACAAGATCAAGTATAGGGACAAAGTTAAAATCTATCATGTTAACTTACTTAAATGTTATCATTGACGGGACGTGGAGACTGATGGAAATCTAGAAGACAATGCCCCGACAGCCTTAGCAATTCTTGAGGAAGAAGAAGAAAACGAGATGCCACTCGATGTTCCTGGCCGCAGAATACAGTCTTCAAAAGAAGAGGGCGTTGATGACATTCCTATTGGCATTGATTTAGAAGTACATCAACAAGAAAAGTTGAGAACAATAATCAGAGGTTTCGGATCGTTGTTTACAAATACGCCGGGACGTTGTAACCATCATTACCAAGAATTAAATCTTACATTTGAAGACCCAACCCGGTCAAAGCCCTATTCAATTCCTCATGCCATCAGGTCTCAGGTAAAAGAAGAGATTCATAATATGTTAGAAATGGGGATAATTTGAGAGTCGGATTCACCCTATGCATCGTCAATTATTGTTGTAAAGAAAAAAGATAGGCCAAATCGCATATGTGCAGATTTCAGGAAGTTAAATGCCATAACCGTGTTCGAGCCGGAGCCCATGACAAACATCGAAGATATTTTTTCACGATTTACAGATGATCTTTATTTTTCGAAGCTAGACTTATCGAAGGGTTATTGGCAGATCGCAGTTCGTGAAAAGGATGTTTATAAGACGGCGTTTGTAATTCAAAGCGGACATAATGAATTCCTAAAAATGCCATTCGGTTTGGTAAATGCCGGAGCCAATTTGACAAGGGCATTAAGGAAAGTTCTAAAGGGAATGAGTCATACAGAATGTTATATCGATGATCTTATCGTGCATGCGAAGGATTGGGAAACCCATATGGCAGAATTGTATGAATTACTCAATCCACTCTCTGAAGCTGGGTTTACTGTCAGACCCTCGAAAAGTTTGTTGGGAACCTCTAATCTGGAATTTTTAGGTCACAAGTTGAGCCCTGGTTGTAAAGGTTTATATGAGGAAAATGTGAGCAGAATTAAAGAAGCCCCAATTCCTGTGAAGAAGATGGATGTAAGATCGTTCTTGGGTCTGACGGGGTATTACAGATCTTTCGTTCCAAATTATGCTGCGATAGCATGCCCTCTTTATGACCTATAGAAAAAGGGGACATCTAATCTCGTCAAATGGGGTGACAGTCAACAGTTTTCGTTTGATACACTGAATCTTACATTTATTATATTTAATACTACGCTTGCCCGATATCAAGAAGCGTTTCATTTTACAAACTGACGCGTCTGAATACGCAATAGATTCATGCCTCCTACAACAACATGAAGATGGCATATTTCCAGTCGGGTATGGAGGAAGGCGACTATCGGATACAGAAAGAAAATGGAGCGTGTTAGAGAAAGAAGGTTTGGCGATAATCTACGGCATCAAGAAGTTCGAAAGCTATCTGTATGGAAAGGAGTTTACGCTACAGACGGATCATCGACCATTGACTTTCATGCAGAAAGCTAAATTTACTAACCCAAGGATCATGCTGGGTCATGCTATCTACTTATATATATTATATAATATATAAATATATTAATATATATATATATATATATATAATTTATAATATGATATATATATATATATATATATATATATATATATATATATATATCTAATATATTATATTATATATATATATTATTATAGTGCGGATCCACTCTAGGTATATAACATTAGCAGAAATAAAAATTAAGAAGATTACGCCTAAAAACACCAACTAAGGCATCCGACTATTCTCCGAAATAGGCTCCGCCCACACGCTAGCATTTTTCCTTTTTGAAGATATCGTGAACATCTGAATGCGCGTAAATGGAATCAGCAGAAAAATAACTAATCAACTAACCAGTGGAATGCTAGCAATCTATTCCAAATAAAATTTATGAAAACCAAACCAAAGGTAACGGAACAAGGCAGAGTAGACATTTAAAATAAGTATTGGTGGCAAGGCACAAAGAAAGCCGATGATGACGCTACCTAAAGACTGTAGGCTTAGCTAGGGAGCCGAAAATAAGTTTCCGCAGAGAGGTTATCAGCAAATCGGGAGTTAGCACCTTAGAAGGTCTTACACAAACAATAAAAATTAATAGGTAGTTCATGCATGCCAGTGTAAATTCGCAGTAGAGCTTAAGTAGCTTTTCAAGCAATTAGCCAAACTTAGGGGTTGGAGGCTAGAGTAAGGAGAAAACTCTGTGGAGATAAAAGTTGCATGTATCTTAAGTATAATGTGGGAAATAACAGCTCTGGGATAGGCCGTTATTTCCGCACATACCAACCCTAGCGGGCGTGCGCCTCACATGAGCAAGTTTGGAGAGACGGCCAAGCTGGTAATAGTAAGCGCAGAGGTGACACATCTCAAAAATGAATAGAGAATTAGAAACTTTTAAATATATTTTAACAACATATAGGTGTAAGTTATTTCGGCCGTTATTTCCACACATATCTACCCTAGCGGGCATGCACCTCACATAGCAGTTTGGAGAGAGGCCAATTAAGCTGGTAATAGTAAACGCAGAAGATCAGCCAAACATCTCTCTCTCTCATCTCTCTCTCTCTCTCTCGTCTCTCTCTTTCCTCTCCTCTCTTCTCTCTCTCGCTCTCTCATCTCGGTTCTCTCTCTCTCTCTCTCTCTCTCTCTCTCTCTCTCTCTCACTCTCTCTCTCTCTCTCTCTCTCTCTCTCTCCTCTTCTCCCTCTCTCTCCTCTCTAGTCAAAGAAGTTACAACACACTGGCAATTTTTAATATATGTATATAGGTGTCCTGTGTGAGACTCATATCAATTGTAATGCTGCTTTCATGCGAATGTATAACAGGGAGGATCCTTTTCCTGCCTGTGTATGCACATACATAAAACAGCTCCTCCCAAAACTAATAATCATTTGTACTACTATTCTGCATAGGCTTTCAATATTCTGTAGAAATTCTTCCTGCAGAATATGATTCATATTAGAATAGTAATAACTAGGATTTTCCCTTGTTTGTTTGCTTGTTTGTTTTTGTTTTTTTTAGGACAGGTGTCCAACCCTAACTTGTGAATTAGCTGTAAGAAAAATAAACTTGTAAAGAATAAACCATTTCTCAATCAACCTTAAAGAAGCGGCCCTAAGCATCCAGCTTCAAGATAGTGACCCCGAAGAGTGAAGATTAGATTCCCAGGCTGGAATCAGAACACCCACAACAAGGCCAGGAAAAACTATTACAAACGAACCCAATCACTTTTGTACCTTTTGTTAGTATTGTTTTTTTTAACGGGTAGATTTTACCCACCGTTGTGTTGTGCCTTTTTCTATCTTCTTAACAGCTTTCACGAGTCCGCTGCAGCCATCAAGAGCCAGCTCCGTCAGCAAAGTATCAAACTAACTGCAGTTTGACCCCTACCTTGGTACAGTTCTGTATTCCATACAGAACACGTAATTTGTACTACATTCTGGTATTATTATTTTTTTATTTGTTTCTTATCATTTTATTATTATTATTATTATTATTATTATTATTATTATTATTATTATATTATTATTCATTATTATTATTTATTATTATTATTATTATTATTATTATTATTATTATTATTATATTATTATTATTATTATTTTATTATTATTTTTAAATCTTTATTATAAGTTAAATTATTATAGACTATTATTACAATTTTATGTTATTATCTATTATTATTATATTAATTATTATTTCATATTTAATTATTAGTTATTATTGACTTCATTATTATTATTATGTATTATTATTATTATTATTATTTATTATTACTATTATTATTATTATAACTCACCCCTTGTAATGGGATTCTCATACAGTAATAGCCACCACCTTGTGTGCGGAGGAACCTTTTACACTATGTAAATGAAATGAACATATAATAAAATAAAAAAAAAAGTTTTTTTTTTTTTTTTTTTTTTTTGATTTTTTTTGGGAAATTTCTTTTTTTTTAAATTTTTTTATTCTGGGTCTAGCCCTAAGGTGTAATTTCTTTGCCTTTTCACCCCGCGATCCGCTATTAGCGCCCCCGCTTGCTCCCCATCTTCCTTCTCTTCCTTCCCTTCCTTTCTCTCCCTCGCTCTACCTAATTCTCCGCCTTTCACCATGTCCGCGCGATCTATCCATCTCCAACCTTTCTTTGTTAACGATCCTGACCTTTGGTTTGAACTCGCAGAAGGAGAGATATGCGAGAGTGGTGAATGCTCTCCCAGAGTCTTGTCCTGGCCAAAAATTAGGGACGGTTTGCAGAAACACTAGGGCCTCTATCTACGCCGCCGTACGTGTCCGCTCTCAGACACATCTATTACCGACCGATTGGCCCCCACCAGAGAGGAACGGGTAGAGACGCTGCTTAGAGGCGTTGCCCTGGGTGATCAAAAACCATCAGAGTTGATGACGAGAATGCTGGGTTTCGTTGGGGTACACCTTCTCCGCGAGAGGTGCAAATTATTCCCGTACACTTCCTCCAGAAGATGCCCGCTGAGCATACAACAGTGTCCTGAAGTCGTTGAATCCGGCGCACAACTCTCGCTGATTTTTGCTGCCATAGCGCGACCGGGTTTGTGCGCCACCTATGACTCTACTTCCCCAACGTTTTCGGCAGTCTCTCCCACATACTGCCACCACCCGCTCTCCTCCCCCGCAAACGAGCTGCGCCTTACGCCCAACACATTCCACAGTACTCTGCACCGTCTCCACTGGTTCTCCTCCCCGCAACAGCTACGCTCAACGCCCTCACATTCACTTCTCCCTCAACCAGCCTCTGCCGCTTTTTTCCAGCTGCAAACCGTCTTTTCCCAGCCACCCGCACACCTTCCAACCTTCAGATTTTCGGCAGTACAAAATTCTCTGGCATCTCTCGAGCCCGGATCGGTCGGTTTTTTCAAAAACGGCAATGGCTGAGATAAACATCTGCTCTTCTTCCATGACTATTCGGCTGCAGTTTATTGAATATAACACTTTTTCGCTCCTCGGTGATCCGCACTCCTTCAAACTTTTCGTCCTCTCGCGGTCCTCGTTCACCTATCTGCTTCTTCTCCCGCCATGCGCCAGTAACCACAATGGGTAACTGTACTATTTCACCATACCTTCGGTATGGAACGGCGAATAAGTGCGATCCCCCTGCTACTCCATCAGGGAAAACTAGCGCCTAACCCGTCGTAGGAGGCGACGGAGATGCTGGCTGTTTTTTCTACTTCTCCTCCCTACTAACGAGAACGCGTCTTCGCAACTACGACCATTGCTAGCTACTTGCCTTCTTGATTCGATTCCGGGCTCTTAAGCCTTTTCGATTTTAACCCACAACCTTCTCAAGATCGGCTATCTCTTTCAGAGGCCGTAACTTTCGCTGCTATGGCTCTTCCATTCCGGTATATGGAGAACGTTTATGTACGTTGTTGGATCTGTCTCTCCGCCGCCAGTTTCCGTGGGTTTTCTCGTGCTTGAAGTGGACAAAACAGGCCCATTCCTCGCGCTGACTTTTTGTCCCTTCATTGATTTCAATCTTTATGGTAGACCTTCGTAATAGGCGTCTAGTTGACGGTGATACTTCTCTTTACTCCCACGGTTCCCTAGGTTCTTCAGAGCTAAGGGGCATTTCCGCTATCGCTCCGCCATCTTCGGGGTTGTCTCTCCCTTTCTTATCCTCCTGCAGAAGAACTTTCCTTCTTTATTGCATACCTTCATCTTCAGATACCCCTCTTAAGCATTCTGTGGAACATCATAATATAGAGACCACTGGCCCACCCACCTTTGCTCGAGCTCGCGCCGCCTTCCTCCTGATAAACTCAAAGGGAGCCGAAGGCCGAGTTTTGGATCCAACATGTTTTGCAACTTGGCATTGTCGCCCCTTCCAAAGAGTTGTTGGGTCTTCTCTCCGCTACCACATGGTCCCTAAGGACACCACGGGTGATTGGTCGACCCTGTGGTTGATTTTAGGGCTTTGAGAAATTCTGCCACAAACCTCAGATAGGTTAGCCTGTACCGCATATAACTAGTTCACTTCCCACCTGTCTGGCAAAACCATTTTTTCTTTCTTTGGACTTAATTCGAGCCTACCATCAGATACCCGTGGCTCCGGTTCCGGAGGACATTCCCAAGACAGCTGTAATCACCCCCTTTGGCCTCTTTGAGTATCACAAGAATGCCAATTCGGATTTGACAAACAAATGGCCAGCCCAGTCCTTCCCAGCGGTTTTCATCGTTCTATCCTCCGTGCCATACCAGGACTG
>JABUQX010041681.1:0-5000 GCA_015478945.1 Trachelipus rathkii
TCCATTGGCTGCTCTCTTCTCTACATTCTTCTTTATTTCGTGTTTGAGGCATTCTGATCTATCTTTTTACATTCTTCTTCCTTCTTTCTTTTCTCACTATCTCCATCCCATGTCTTGTTATCATTTGGGACTTTTCTTCCTTCCTCCTTCACTCTTCATTTATGTTCAAGACTTCTCTCTCTTTCGTCATTCCTCCATCTCTTTCATCCGATTCTTCGTTGTCTTACAATGTCTTTCTCGCGCTTATTCTATCCATTAGCCGGAGATGTTAGACCCGTCTGGAATACGGAATCATATACAGCAGGGTTGGCACGAAATACAATATCAAATGATTACACATCTCTTCCTTAAATGCATGTTTTTCCTCCATTCTCGATTCTTCTTTTTCATCACTCTTTTACTCATCTCTACACTATATTATTTATTATATTATTTTTATATTTTTTTTAAGAAAATTCTTTATATTTTTATTTAATCCTAATTTATCTACCACTAATATTAATGGATTAAAGTATTCATAATATTTATATTATATCATTTAATTTTCGTACCACGGCATTTATATCTATTATTTGGTGTTTGTTTGTGTGTGCTATCCTGTAATAAATTTAAGAAATAAAATATTTAATTAGAGGATTACTCAAGAAATTACATATATTATACGGTATTTATAATATAATATAATAACTTATTATTTAAATTCTAAAACTAATAATTATAATTTACTAAAGTTTAATTTTATTATTTATATGTTAATAATTATATATTTTATTATATTTTTTTTATGAGTTATTATATTGTATCATTGACCATATTATAACTCAACAGCACACAGTGTATCTAATGAGGCTATACCTAATATAATTGAGTGTATATCAATTAGCAAAATATATAAATACTACCTAACTAAACAAGGGAATAGCCTAGCAAAACATATAAATACAATATAAAATTGCCGCTAGAAAGTGAAATATATATTCATTATAGAGCGATGTTTAAATTAGTTACTACACTAGTTAGTAATAAGGCAAATTATATACGTCATGTAGTCCACTTATATATCGGACAGAAAAGGATAATTCATGTTATAGAATACCTTGCAAGGCGTATGTTGGACAGGTAATATATATGATTATATACCAAACCAGAGAGTAAGAACAGTGCTGTCGCAGGGTAGAAGGGCATATCACAACTGCCATCATAAAAGCCACAATGAAAAATACTGTAGTATGAGCGTAGGCAACATATCAGAGCAGCAAAACGGACAAAGATATAGGATATTTATTTCACCATCCTAACAATACACTTAATAGAGAAAAACCATAGGTGATGAAAATATATTTAATTCGTACTAAATCTAGATATCTTACATGACACTATATAACCCTACCAAAAGGCGACTTCTCTCATCCTGAAAGAAGAGGACTAAGTGGCCATATATGAGGGGTTTGACTGTACGTATACATTTGGCGCCACGATTTAATCCTCCGCCACACAGTATGCCATGCAGTTAAGAAAAAGAGAAACTTCCGTCCGACGTTATTCAGGATATTTGATATTATATTAGTTATAATCAGTTAAGCAAATGTTTGAAAAGCGCTCCATTACGCAGCAGAGCAGGAGAAGGTATTGTAAGTACATTTGGCAGTTAGGACTAACAATGGAGAGGTGGTTCACGGGGAGATTTAGATAATTGGGTTAGACAATGTATTGCGAAATTTATTTCTTCAATTTTAAAAAATAATTAAAGAGAAATACAATATATTGAGGTTGACTATTAAGAATTATATATAAATAATTAAATAAATATGAAAATTAATATATTTTATTTATATATAATAATATTATTAAAAAAATAAATATCTATATATCGATAAGTACGACACTATTACAGAAAAAAACAAATTATGCATATTTGAAAATCACGTAAAAGCTTATTTATATAAATTAATGTAAAAACAAAAAAATAAATAATAAAAAATAAATTTAATTTTTTTTACATAAATGAAATATCTCGAAAAGAAAGAATGATATACACTAAGTAAAAATAAAACACAATTAACACAATTAATATTATTGAGAAATCAGCTGATGTTAATAGTTATTACATAAAAATGTAAATATAAATAAATAAACTAAAAAAAAAAAAAAATTAGGGGCTCGAAGCCGTAACGGTAGGTAACAGTGAAAGGGAGGGTAGGTACAGTTTATCCTTACCATTACCTACCGTAAGGTGATGGGCTAGAGAGGAATACCCCCGCTGATCTATTATCTCTCCCAATCCAATACTCCAACGCAGGAACTATATGATACGCGCGGCGCGAGTTTTTGATCCCACGGCAGAAGTAACCTCCTCCCCGTGTGCGAGAGGGGGGCCGAAAACTCAGCAACCCTAACCTCATCCTGTTTTGCTTCTCACCCGCACGCCACGAGCTAGAAGAGCCGCACATTATATATGCTACGAGCATAACAACGGCACTCCATCATGCTAGTTTGCGCGCTTTTATCGATCTATTTGGATAATTACCTTTAGTTATAATAAAATAAAAATAAATTTTAAACTGATCGAGAGAGAGTTTGTATAAAACTAACTGTCCTTATTAATATATATTTATATGTAAATCATGTCCGTCACCTATATACCTTAAATTGACTGTATTAGGATAATATATACTTATAATAAAATATATAAAAAAAAAAAACAAAAAATAAATTCTACAACCCTACCACCGAGCTTAAAACATAACTAGATTCCTAATATAATATATATATTATATATATTCTATATTAATAATATATAATAATTATATATATATATAAATATATAATATATATATATATATATTAATATAATATAATATATATAATTATACCCAATATCTTTATAGGGGTGTTACTAGGTGATGTAGACAGACCTTTGAATAAATAATGAGGAATGAACGTATTAGAGAGATTTATGTGTTTTAGTTAGTATTAGAAAGGGGTAAAACAGATAAGTAGAATTAAATGAAGATGTTGAGATAGGTTTGTGAGGTCATATGATGGAGAGAGATGAATGATATAGTACGAGTTATTTGGTTATAAGCGGATGTATGTGGCAGTGGTGTATGTTGAGGTTAAAATCACCTAGAGAACCGGCTTGGATTAGTAGATACACCGAAGAAATTAAGTGGATTTTAGTCCAGATAAATACGAATGTTGATAAGAGAAGAAATGTATTGATATTGGGTAAGATCAGGCGATTGATAGATTACCTTAGTGCTGATAATACATGTCTTTGCAGCTGGAATGGCGGGGATTTGTGAGGCGTCGTTCATCGGTTGTGGCTCTACCTTTTTCATACCTCTTCCTTCTCCTCTCTCTCTGGCCGATCTTTCCCATGCGTGAGAGTCCGTCCGTGGTCTCATCAAAGCTCTAGGGTGGAATTTTCTTGACCTCGCGATTCTGTCCAGTTCTCACTAAACTTATCTCTCTCGTCTATCACAGAGGGGGCGGTAAGGCTGGGCTTCTTTCTGCACTTTTTTGTCACTATTCTTCTATTTCCTTTCTTCGCACCTTTTCTTTTCGCGCCGCAATGCTCCGTCCACTCTTTTACACTCGTCACACTCTTGGGAAATATCAAAAGGAAGATGAAGAAAGATGCAATTGCATAATACGCAAGCCCTGTCATAAAGTAGCAGAACTCCTCTTGTTTCTTCTATTTCCCGGCGTGATTTTGTAGTTATTTTTCAACTCAGCTATTGTTTCTTGTTATGCTCTGAACTTTAATTTTTTGATGCCGTATAACGCATCCACTGTCTTTCTTAAGTGTTTCCTTTTTGCCAATTACACCTAGAACATTTAAATAATTTTCTATTTTCATGCTGATGCGTAAGCATGTGTCTTTTAAGGTCTCCTTTTCTGATTACTCTCATAGTCACACTCAGAAACATTTAAATAATTTTTTTTCTTCTCATCTTTTAAGGGTTTCGTGAGATCTACTCACTCGTGTTATTTAGATCTAGATGTCGTGGTCACCTTACCATAAGGACTATTCCCAAAAAAGATTTTTTTACCTCTCCACTTCACAATCATCCTCCACACAACCAAGTTCTCGCATATGACTCGCTTATTGGCTTCTCTCTTTCTCTTACAACCATCTTACGCTCATTCTTCTCCTATGTGGACAGAGTACTGGGAGCTTCCTCCATGATGTTTTTTTACTGAGACTTTTCTTTCTTATTTACTTCTTTAATATTCAATTTTATCTTTTTTCCTATTCCATCCTCTCAGATTTCCTACATCTTCATCTTACTCTCGGTCTACACTCACCATCTCTCCTCTCTCTCGCATTGCTCATTGTGTCTCCTCCACATTCCTTTTACTTTATTTAATCAGTTTCAATTTCTCCGAGTCTCTATTGAATATTCCTCTTCACTCTCTTCTCTCCTTTTCTAATTCTTTCACTATGCCACCTCTCTTTTAATTTTCAATACGTTTATTATACAATTTCTGGTTTGGGGGACTCCTTTCTCCCAATATTTCCTATCTCATATTCTAACTATCTGATCTTTGATCCTCTTCTCTGTCCTTATACTTTCTTTACGCACTGTCTCCGGTTCTTTCATCTTCTCATGGGTGTACATTCGCACATCTCTCTTCTCGCTTGTGGCATGACAGAAGTCATAGAGTTTCAGCATGCTTACACCCTTTCACTCTCTTTCTATCTTCTCTCTTATACCACATACATACTCAATACCCGTGATGGATGTGACGCGATCCCCTCTCTAAAATAGAGAGAGATATAGTAGGTCGCTGCTACTATGATTCTGCTCATCCCAAGGATGTAGCAGTCACCATAATTAGACGGACATCGAGTTTACGAATCATAAATTAACATGGATAAAATTCAGTGGCATATTCAATTCTTTCAGAAGCTGGGAGTCCCAATGATAATTAACCGTGGTGGCATATGAAATACGAAAGGATGTCAAAATATCAACAGAACTCAAAACGACGAA
>JABUQX010041681.1:10000-19798 GCA_015478945.1 Trachelipus rathkii
ATATAAAGCTTACCGCTTCATCCTCTAATAATTGTGAAAAGAGTCATTGTTGTAACATATCGAGATAGGCGACCCCTGTTACGGTTGCTTCTGCGAAAAAGAAAGGTCCGTAGACCTGGCGTCGGGATATGGCGCAAAAAAAGTTAACCTTTGGAATCACGTTCGTGTTCTACAATTTCATGCGGATTTTCAGACCCCAGATACGAACATTATGGGCATTCACCTTACCCCTGAGATGAAAGGTGGACTCATCGCTAAACACTACACGATCTAGAAGGTCATCATCTCGACCTAATACTGCACAGGCAAAGGTAAACCGTAGAGCCTAGTCGTCGGGCTTTAAAGCATGTACAAACTGCAACTGGTATGCACGCATGTGTAAACGTTTCCTTAACACCTTCCACATCGTCGTTTTTGGCACCTTCAGTTCGTGACTTGCTCTCCGAACGGATTTCTTAGGACTATGAAGAAACGAGGCCCTGATACGGTCCACATCCTGTACAGTCACTTTGGGCTGTCATGTTCTTTTACCTTTACAAAGACATCCATTAGTTGCAAAATGCCTATACCATTGGCGAATGTTTTTGCCACATGGAGGATCACATTGGAAACGTAAACGATACGCATGTTGAATCGTAAATTCACGATCACACTTAGCAAATTGTAGAACACAGAAAGCTTTTACGCCTCAGCGACTAAGCCAATTTGTCAGTATGTGGCGCCAACGCACTAGAGAAGACTCATCGGACTGCGCGCATGCAACGATGTCGACCTAAAACCCCCCCCCTCAGGAAACTCGTTCTGGCGCAAGTGCATAATCGAAACTATGCAACTTACTCTTCACTTTGATGGGTATGATATGATAATATTGTATATTATGCTGTTATAATAAAGCATTAAAACTGGGAAATTCTTTTACGGACACCCGGTATTGAGTTTTAATTAATAAGGTTTTTTACGCTTTGGAAGTATTCTTCGCAAGCGGCAAAAGCATCTGCTATATGTCAAAGCCTAATTAATTTAATCTGATAAGCTTAATACTATTATTAATATTGTTTAGGCGATATTATTAAAATAAAGAAAATTTAACAATAATCTATTACTATTCCTCATATTGTTGAAGACGGTTAACCGTTTAACTGATTAACGGTTAAATTCGCTACATTCTTTGCCGATAAACGCTTTAATGATTACGTCGTTATATTCTTTTTGTTAACCGATTAAAAATTCACGACGTTAACTTTCTCTTAATCCGGTGCCCACCTTTGTATATATATTATATATATATATATATATATATATATAATATTAATATTATATATATATATATATATATATATATATATATATAATATATATAATATATATATATATATATATATATATATATATTATATATATATATATATATATTATATATATATATATATATATATATATATATAATATATAATTTATACAGTAGTATTGTTACGTCGGAGCGATGCCACCCTTTTGCTATGAAGGAATAGGCTATTGCTTTAAACTTGGAATATAATCTATATATGGGATATAGGACGAATCGTGTAAATTTCAAGTCTGTAGGATGTATATAGAGGGGGGTCACCCCCGAGAGCGTAACCGCTACGCCCGCGTTTATACCCCTTTTGGCTTCCAAATCTGAGATTGAGTAAGCCTAACGAGAGTTAGTTTCGAGCGTGATCGTAATCTCGGCGCAGCCGAGATTACGTCAGCGCGTGAGCGCGCGCGTACGCATATCACATACACATTAATTATTATTATTATTAAGTATATTAATTATTATACTCGAAAGATTCGATTCTCGAAGAGAATCGAATCTGAGTCGAAAAACGTTTCCTGTAAGGAATCGTTTTTTATGCACTCCGACTCTGTATTCCGCAGCGGTTGCTTCTTCGCATCCAGTTTTGACTCCGACTCCGATCGCAAGCCTGCCATACGACTCCGAATCATCGTATCCGTGGCTAAAATTTGGAGGAGGGTGGTTTAGATGATGATGTAAACCTTGCTGTTCGAGATACGAACCACATGGGTCATCGAAGGGGGACCCACCCCCATTAAAAATTTAAATTGATCGTAATTGGCTGAAATTGGGTGAGAGGATTCAGAGTTGAATTTTCTAGAAAGAGTTAGTATGGGATTTTGAGGAGTTGGCTCCGGCACCGGTGCGGAGCCACTGCGGTGCCGAGTTTATACAAACAGTCGTATAACAACAATGTTGGTGTCTTTTATAAGGGTTATTGAGGTCGTGAGTTCGAATATGATGGTTAAAAGTCCGTATAGGGGTGTCTAGGACCCCCATTAGGAGGGTCTCGACTGAAAAAAAAGAGCCACAGAGTGCAAAACAGAGATCGAAGGAGGAATGAAAGAAGGATGAGAGATGAATAAAAGAAAGGAAAGAATAGAGAAGGAGTCTAACTCAGAGGAAGTAGGCGTTGACAGCTGCACCGGTGCTGGCTCCCGGTGCGGTGCGAGTTATTAAATATTTATGTAATGATACAATATTGGTGCTTTATATATGTTACTTGGGTTGTAGAATTTTCGAAAATAATGGTTTTTCCAGAACCATCACAAGAAAAAATAAAAATAAAAAACTAGTAAATAAATAAATAAATTAATAAAGTAAATATTTTTTTTTGTGTTTATTTTTATTACAAATTTACGTTTTTAACATACCCTAAAGCAGTAAATCAGTAAAACAAGCCACCCAACCTACCCTCCTCTATTGATCTATTGATTTATCGATCTATTGATCTATTGATCTAATTGATTAGGTCAAATTTTTACTAAATTGTCATGTTTTACATACCATAAATCAGTAAATCAGTAAAATCAAGCCACATCCAACTACCCTCCTGTCCATCCTTCATCTATTGATCTATTGATTAAGGTCACTTTTTGAGTAACATTGTCATGTTTTACATACCCTAATCAGTAATCAGTAAATGCAAGCCACCCACCTACTCCTCCTTCCAATCATCGATCTATTGATCTATTGATCTATTGATCTATTGATCATTGATTAAGGTCAAATTTTACTAAATTGTCTGTTTTACTACCTAAATCATAAATCAAGCCCACCCAACCTACCTCCTGTCCAACTCATGATCTATCGAATCTATTTGTCTATTGATTAAGGTTCTAAATTTTTTTACTAAAATTGGTCATGTTTTACATACCCTAAATCACTAAATCCTAAATCAAGCCACCCAACATACCCTCCTGTACCATCTGTGATCTATTGATCTATTGATCTATTGATCTATTGATTAAGGTCAAATTTTTACTAAAATTGTAACGTTTTACATACCCTAAAGCAGTAAATCACTAAATCAAACCACTATCCAACATCCCTCCTGACCATCTGTGATCTATTGATCTATTGATTAAGGTCAAATTTTTACTAAAATTGTAACGTTTTACATACCCTAAAGCAGTAAATCACTAAATCAAACCACTATCCAACCTCCCTCCTGACCATCTGTGATCTATTGATCTATTGATCTATTGATTCAAGTCACATTTCGAGTGTCATTTTGGATAAACATAACATAAAATCAAGTTCTTTATACAAAGATCAAACAATATATGCTAACATAACAATGTCTTCACATTAATAAAGCTAACATGGCGTAACATGAACTATGAAAATAATGTACAAAGACAAACCTATCACATCTTACGCCCTAATAAACTGTTAACATTAACAAAGTTCCACACTAACATCAGTAAAAGTACCTAACATAACAACCAAAAACGTAACTTATCACTTTCTTTTTTGTCCAAACCATTTCTCTAACATAACGATGTTTAATTTACACTAACATGGTAATAATTAAACTAAAATTTATCACAACAGTGGTTAATTATCATACTGATTAACGAATATAACTCTAACATAATAAGATTTCCACATCAATAAAGCTAACCGATGATGTAACCATGAACTCACAAAAATATGTACAAACGACACTATCACAACTTGCAACCGAATAACTGTTATACATTAACAAAGTTCCACACTTAAGCATACAAGTAAAGTAACTAACATGGTATGCAAAACGTAACCTATATCTTACTTTTTTTCAAGCATATCTCTAACATAACGAAATGTTAATTTACACTAACACACTAATATTATTAGCAAAAATGTATCATAACCTTGTTCGAATTATCATACTGATCAACAAATAATGCTAACATAACAATGTTTCACATTAATAGCTAACACAGCATCATATGAACTAGGAAATAATGTAACAACGACAAACCTAAACACACCTTCCACACAAATAAACTGTTAACATTAACCAAAGTTTCAGACTTAACAGCGGTAAAGTAACTAACTTTACATAGCAAACGTAACCTATTTATACTTTTTTCAACATATCTCTAACATATTAACGTTAATCTTACATGACACAGTAACATTTATCAAAAATGTGTCATAACCATACCTAACCCTCATAATACCTAACGAGTAAGGACGAATAAAGTAAAAAGTTTTTAGGCTTATCTCTTTTTTAGACTCCGCCTCTTTTCAGAAATACCCGACTACTAAACATGAAATGATTTTATGCTAAGGGTTAATTAAAGTGATGCAATTCTTATTATATTTGACCCTCTTGCAGGATATACTAGCAATGTAGCAGTCGCCATTCGTTTACGATTTAATATAAATGACACTTGTTGGGAATAACGAACTCCTCGTGAAGATACAACAACAAGCGTAGAGATGCGGCGAGTGTCATCGTATCAACACTGAGAAAACTATCCTACTGAAAGAAAATAGTGTATAATCATCCCTTAAATGTAATGAAGATTCTTTCTTTCCAACCAATCAGAAGAAAGTAAACAAGAATACGACGTACGGATGAGCCATATCAGTTCAAAAGGGTATATATTATTTCGCTTCGAACAACAAAACAACAAAATAACATAGTACAAAGATTAGTCTTTAGATACTAAACAACGAATATATGTTGCTAACGTAACATTGTTTTTCACATTAATAAGCTTAATCATATGCATTACCCAGACTAAGAAAATAATGTACAAAGACGAATCTAACACAACTTAACACGAATAAACTGTTAACATTAACAAGTTCCACACTTAACACCTGTTAAAGTAACTGACACTGCATACAAAACGTAACCTACTTACACTTTTTTCCAAGCACATTTCTAACATATTAACGTTAATTTTACATTGGCACAGTAATATTTAAAAAAAATTATCATAACCCTGTTTAATTATCATACAGAGCAGCGACAGTATGCTAACGTAACAAAAGTTTTCCACATTAATATAAGCTAAACATAACATAACCTTGAACTAGAATATTTATGTACAACGACAAACTAAACACACCCTTTACGTGCGAATAAACCATAACATTAAACAACTTCTGCACTTACAGGCGTAAAGTAAAACCTAACTACAAGTGCAAACGTTAACCTATTCACACTTTTTTTTAAAATATCTCTAACATATCAATGCTAATTTTACATAACATGCGTAAATATATAACAAAAGTTTAGCAAAAACCTGTCTAATCATCATACAGACAAGAATATAATGCTAACGTAACCAAATGTTTTACATCAACTTCGTAATATTTAACAAAATTCATCATAACCTCGTCTAAATATCATAATCCCCAGCGAATAATTGCAAACATAACAAAGTTTTAACCAAACATAACAAAACATAACATAATTTTATCCTGACATAACTTAAAATAAGTTCTTTGAATAAAATATCACAGTACAGCGTAACAGTTTTACTGATTTTAAAACCAGTAAATCAGTAAATCAGTAAATCAAACCACCTATCCCAGCAGTCCCCTACCCATCCCATCCACCTGTGATCTATTGAACTATTGATTCAAGTCAAATTTCGAGTATCATTTTTGATAAACATAACATAAAAATAAGTTCTTTTATATACTGACCTACGAATTTATGCTTAACCAACAAAGTTTCAGCATCATAAGCTAAAGCAATCATAACGTAACTAGAATAATTAATGTACATAATGCAAACCTCACATACCTCGCGTATGAATAATTCGCTAACATCCTAAAATTCCCTACTATCAAAGTAAAGTAGCTAACAGGTCTTACAATACTCGATATGTTCCCACATTTCCCGCATATCAGCAAGCAGTAAAGCGTATTATCTAACAAATCTAACAAAGTGACCAATCTATCAAAGATACCAACATCTTGAAACTATGAATTGACACTATCCTCATCAATGTCACTCCTTTCGAGTATAACATCATTTGCCCTATAAATAATCGTAGACATTAGCAAAGTCTAGGGCAAACCTAATTATTCAACAAAAACTTAACCTACGCTCACGTTTCAAACACATCATCGTCAGTTAACACAGTAATACTTACAAAAACTATCATTTTCTCTAACAAATCAGGGTTATTTCCACATTGTCATAATAATATTTAACATAAGTAATATAACTTAGAAATAACAGTTTTCATTAACCAAAGAGTATCTAAAGCAACACATTCCCTTTCCGAGAGAAACCCAGGGGGATGCGCCCCTTGAAAGGTGTGAATCTTGAGAGGGGGATCACCCCGAAGGGGTGTAAGCGGCTTTACCCCTCCGAAGGAGGGGTAAGGCCTCAGACCTTCGGCTGAGGCTTCACAAAGCCGCTACACCCCTTCGGGGTGATCCCCCGTCGCAGGATTCACACCCTTTCAAGGCGCATCCCCCTGGGTTTTTCTCTCGGAAGGTTAAATGTGTTGCTTTCGATACTCTTGGTTAATGAAACTGTTTATTCGTAAGTTAGATACGTTATGTTAATATTACTATGACAATGTGGAAATAACACTGATTTGTTAGAGTAATGATGAGTTTTTGTAAGATATTACTGTGGTTAATGACGATGATGTTGTTTAGAAAACGTGAGCCTAGGTTAAATTTTGTTGAATAATGTTAGCTTTGCCCTAGACTTTTGCTAATGTCTACGATTATTCATAGGTCAAGATCGTTATAACTCGAAACGAGTTGACACTTTGATTGAAGATAGTGCCCAATTCCATAAGTTCCAGATTTGGTATCTTTGCATAGATTTGGTCCACTTTGTTAAGGATTTTGTTAGATAATACGGCTTTACCTGTTGCTGATATGCGCGAAAAGTGGGAACATATCGAGTATTGTATGACCTGGTAACTTACTTTACCTTTGATAAGTAGGGAATTTTCAGGATGTTAGCTGATTATTCCATACGCGAGGTATGTTAGGTTTGCTTTTGTACATTATAATCTTTAGTACGGTTTATGATATGTTAAGCTTTATTGATGCTGAATACTTTGTTGGTTAAGCATATATTCGTAGGTCAGTTTATATAAAGAACTTCTTTTTATGTTGTTTATCCAAAAACGATACTCGAAATATGACTTGAATCAAATAGTTTCAATAGATCACAGCGGTTGGGATGGTAAGGGGGATGCTGGGAATGGTGGTTTGATTACTTGATTTACTGATTACTGGTTTTAAAAATCAGTAAACTATTACGGTTTACTGTGATATTTTATTCAAAGAACTTATTTTATGTTATGTCAGGATAAATTTTGTTATTTTTTGTTATGTTTGGTTAAAACTTTGTTATGTTGCAATTATTCGCTGGGGATGATGATATTTAGACGAGGTTATGAATGAATTTTTTGTTAAATATTCGAAGTTGATGTAAAACATTTGTTACGTTAGCATTATACTCGTTGTCAGTATGATGATTAGACAGGTTTATGCTAAACTTTTGTTAAATATTTTACGATGTAAATGTAAAATTAACATTGTTATGTTAGAGATATGTTTAAAAAAGTGTGAATAGGTTCGTTTGCACTATGTGTTAGGTACTTTACTGCTGTAAGTGCAGAAGTTTGTTAATGTTATAGTGGTTTATTCGCACGTAAGGGGTGTTAGTTTGTCGTTGTACATTAATATTCTAGTTCAGGTTATGTTATGTAAGTTTATTAATGTGGAAACTTTGTTACGTAGCAATACTTTCGCTGCTCTGGTATGATAATTAAACAAGGTTATTGATAAATTCTTGTTAATATTACTCGTGTCAATGTAAAAATTAAGTTAATTAATAGAGATATGTTTGGTAAGTAGAATAGGTTGTTTTTGTTATGTCAGTGTCACAGTTTAACTTTACAGTGTTAAGTGTGACCTTTGTTAATGTTAAACAGTTTTTTCGTGCTTAAGTTTGTGTTAGATTCGTCGTTGGACATTATTTCTTAGTTCTGGTATGCTATGTTAGCTTTATTAATGTAAATAATTCTTGTTTACGTTAGCATATATTCGTTGGTTAGTTATCTAAAAAGACTTATTTCTGTACTATGTTAATTGTTTGTACTGTTTGTTGTTGTCCGAACGAGAATATTACCCTTTTGAACCTGATATGGTTCATTCGTACGTCGTATTTCTTGTTTACTTTCTCTGATTGGTTGAAAGCAAGAATCTCATTACCTTAAGGAATGTTTATACACTATTTTCTTCAGTAGGATAGTTTTTCTCAGGTGTTGATACGATGACATCTCGCCGCATTCTCTACGCTTGTTGTTGATATCTTCACGAGGAGTTTTGTTATTCCGGCAAGAAGTGTCATTTATATTAATTCGTAAACCTAATGGGACTGCTACCATTGCTAGTAATATCCTGCCAAGAGGTTAAATATAATAAGATTGGCATCACTTTTGGAAATGGTTAAAGCATAAAATCAATTTTTCATGTTTAGAGTCGGTATTTTCTGAAAGGAGGACGGAGTCTAAAAAGAGATAAGCCTAAAACTTTACTTTATTCGTCTTTACTCGTTAGGTATTATTATGAGGGTTAGGTGTGGTTATGACACATTTTTTTGATAAATGTTACTGTGTCAATGTAAGATTAACGTTAATATGTTAGAGATATTGTTGGAAAAAAGTATAAATAGGTTACGTTTTGTATGTAAAGTTAGTTACTTAACCGCTGTTAAGTGTGGAATTTGGTTAATGTTAACAGTTTATTTGTGTGTAAGATGTGTTAGGTTTGTCATTGTACCTTATTTTCTTAGTTCATGGATGCTATGCTAGCTTTATTAATGTGAAAACATTGTTATGTTAGCATATATTTGTTGATCAGTATGATAATCGACAAGGTTATGATACATTTTTGCTAAATATTAGTGTGTTAGTGTAAGATTAACGTTAATATGTTAGAGATAGCTTGAAAAAAGTAAGATTAGGTTACGTTTTGCATACCATGTTAGTTACTTTACTGGTTTTAAGTGTGGAACTTTGTTAATGTTAACAGTTTATTCGTGTGCAAGTTGTGATAGGTTTTTCTTTGTACATTATTTTCTTAGTTTCATGTTACATCATGTTAGCTTTATTGATGTGGAAAAACCTTATTATGATTAGAGTATTTTCCGCTGATCAGTATGAAATTAACCACTGTTGTGATAAAATTTTAGTTTAATTATTACCATTAGTGTAATTAACATCGGTTATGTTAAGATATGTTTTGAACAAAAGTGTTGAATAAGTTACGTTTTGGTTGTTATGTTAGTTACTTTACTGATGTTAAGTTATGGAACTTTTTGTTAATGTTAACAGTTTATGTGTTTAAAGGTGTTATAGGTTTGTCTTTGTACATTTATTTTCATAATTCATGCTACGCCATGTTAGCTTTATTTAATGTGAAGCATTGTTATTTAGCATATATTGTCTGATTTTTGTATAAGAACTTGATTTTAATGTTATGTTTATCCA
>JABUQX010041682.1:0-7500 GCA_015478945.1 Trachelipus rathkii
AGAGAGAAGTCTCACACATTGAGCGGTGAGCTCAACTTTACAGGTCAATTGAGTAACTTTGTGGCAAGGTTATTTTTTCAAACATGGTCAACAGCACTTTTAAATAGACCATAATGGAGATACTACACAACGATTTTAGGTAGTATCATTATCAGAAGAGTCTATTGAGTCGTGTGTGTTATTAAGATATATAGTGAATAGCGAGGTACAGGACCTTCACAAAAGCAGTAAGTTGAGGAAGATCTCAAGCTTGGTTTATACTTACTTGTTCATTATAATGTTATTTCTAATATGTATATATTTTTTGTTTTCTTATAATGGAGATTTGAAAATATTTCAAGGCTTCCTAAATTTGTTGTGAGAATGAATTATGAATTAGCATAAGTATTAGTGTAATTTAAAACCAAAATAGTATTTCTATTGAAAACAATGCAACAGCTAGTTAGCATCAAGTATCTGAGAAAACGATTTGAATAATGATACATGAGTATGCATACGAGCACTAATAGCTTCACCAAACAGATAAGGCACTGTTACTTCGAGAGTGCTAACGTGCTGACAGCCATTCAACATAAAATTTAAAAAAATAAATGTGTTAGCTTCAGAAGAAGTACAATTCAGCTTAGCCAAGATGACTTCTTAAATAGAATCAACAAAGCTAAAATTATTCCTCTAGGCACATGTTGCTTAAAACAACAAAAATGAAAAAAAAATTACCTATGTGCAAGTTTATATATTAAATAGCATAGCCCCTATAATAATTGTGGAGAGCCACTAGACCCTAATGAAATAAAATTAATAAATATATGATTTCATATATACTATAAATATTATATAAATAATCATAGTTATATTACTTTATATATATTTATCCTACTATATATACTTACTAAATATTTAGTATATATATAATATTTATAATATCATATATATATATAGACCGCAATATTTTTAACAGTATTAAACCCTATTTTTTTGTTAATTAATCTATAAACTGGCTATCTGGTACATTTATCGTATTCATAAGAATAGTACAATTCAATCTATAATATTAAACATATGATATGATAATGGTTAAGCTTATATATAATATTATATATACTAGTATATGCAAATATATTAATGAGTACAAAATTCAATCTATATATATTAAACACATATATAAATGTAACGTTGGAATATTTCTTGCTTATTTCATTCACACGGGTGAAATTGTAATCAACAATATTAAAGAGGTTTCCTTTTTATTCTAATGGAGACTTTTATTTTTTTTTTCTTGCTATCCATCATGAAATTTATTATATAGCTAGCTGTCAACGTCTTAGGGTTAAATTAGTATAATGTATATTTGTACTATATCATATAGGAATCACATGATTAATCCGATAGTCGGGCGATTTGACTGATTTATTGGCGAGAGAGAACATGGAAGGTCAAGAATAAACGTAGACGATCCACTATCTTTAAAAATTCACAGCAACAAACCCTAAGATAGTCAACTTATAAATTAAGAGTGGAGTAGTTTCACTTTTAATGAAAAAATCTTTTATTAGATAGCAAATGTTCATTGTACAAAATTTATTCAAACATATATGGGAGGAGAACATATACTTAAAAATTGTTTATAAATGAAATTGGGTGGAAGAGTGTCCGAATTCTCTGTAGATTGCGTTAATTTTGTCAAATCTAATTTTTAAAAAAAAGACTCGCCTAACGTAAGGAATTTCCTTAATTCCTGTGCTTCCAAGCTTGAACCTTTAATCCTTTTTTATCTGTATATACAGAATTAAGGAAATTCTTTTACGTTTGGTGAGCGATTTCACGTCTTTTTTTAATATCGCCATTTTACGACGAGAGGATTATTGGACGAAAAATATGTATAACGCCAAGTCTCGAATCGCTTAGATTATATATATCAACAATATCTCTCGCATTTTCTATACTACTTTTTCAGTGCGAGAAACGTCCCACCCAAAATAATTTTTGGAGGTGCATTACATAGAAATTGGTTTGCAACAACTACATAAGAATAGGTCAGAGTTTGCGTTCCGTTCTTTCTACAAACGCACCTTTAAAAAAAAATAGCATCACTATGAAAATTATTACAATTCACTGACTGATAATATTACACTTCTAGTAATGTCAAATCGTCTGTATATATCTATGATAGATCAGAATGTCAAGAGCCTAAAGTGACACAGAAAAAAGAGAACATAAATAAAATAGTTTAAAAATAATAAGAGAGCTGGGAATGCATTGATAATGCTATTGTACTTAGCATTGGTGTAACTAGAAAATTTTAGAGTCGAGCCTTAGGAATGCCATAGCCCTTATCTGTATAATCGTTATTGTAAATCGTGATTAAGATTTCACTAAGATTCCTCTCATTATTATTATTTATATTTACGAGAATCAGATATTAATGTAGAGAATTACTTTAACCAAGTTTTTGTCTGAGAAGAAAGTTGCGTTACTCTATTACGGATTTAGATCATGGAGTTGCTTTGACGAGAAACCACTACACAGCTTATAACAAACACCGACGTTTGACAAAAAACGAATGCAAAACTCGAGCGGTGTTATATTAATGTGCAAATAGAATTAAAGCGAATAATCGATAAGATATCAATGCAGAGAGTAACATAATACACTGAGCTTAAGAGTTCTCGCCAACTTCACATCACCTCCTAGAGTATGTTTCTTCACTTTGCCTTTTCAAGCCATCAAGATCTTAAATTTCTTGGCGCTATAGTGTGAAAACCATCTTGCCTGAAAAAATTTGTTATAGGTTTACAGAGGAATTTTTTCGGCAAAAGTTGAAAAAACTTTACAAAACCTACCTTGCTGTAAAAGTGTAAAAATTACTGAAAAGCGCATATATAAATTATCGCGACAATTTGTACAATATCCACTTGTTCGTATTTGGAGTGATAAAAGAGGTATTAAAAAATTTGTCTATATTTTGAATGAACCGAAATTTAACTATACTGCTAGAAACTGAGAGTGCCATTTCCTCTCTTTATCCGACTCCATATAGTCTTCTTTATAAGCATGGACAAGAATTGAGCGTTCCACAACATGTTCAGACTAAGAGTATTTACACTAATAAATTAGCACAATTATCTATAACTATATTGCTCCTCGTAGATGCTTCACCAAAGGATGACGCAAGTATCAAAGGCTATTGAAAAATTTTTAAGTACTATATCTTAGGTACCAAGTAATGCTAGTTAACAAATTAAATTAAATTGTTACACTGATATGATTCTTGCAATAAAAAGACGATAAAAAAATTTAGATAAAATTGAAATAAGAGTTTCTCGATTTTATATTGCTCATAAAAAGAAAAAAAGGATAACTAAATATATTAACTAGTGGACGCCGTATAATCAAATAATAGGATCACAAAAATCTACACATACACACTATTAGCACACAATAAGGAGAATTACTTCATCAGAGAATTTAGTCAACATCTAGTATATTCAAAACAGATCAATACCATTCTTGAGCGGACGATATATATAGGTGATTAGGCTTATCTTGAGCGTCTCGAGCGTCTGGATACTGAAGCTCGTCGAGAAGTGTGCCCCACCATGGACCCTATAAATAGAGGCTCAAAACACCTATAAATAAAAACGATAATACGTAAAAAATACAAAATTTAACAACAAATTTCGCCGAAAGAATTTGCCGAGTTATTTTCTTTCTAAATGGTTGAGCTATCAAATGTCTCATAGCTTCCAAATAATTCTACACTATTATTTATTATATAATATTATTGAATGTACAGATATCCAGCTGAAGCTTGAGCAAAAATCAGTGGAAAACCAATTCACACCTGATGCCAA
This sequence comes from Trachelipus rathkii, assembly GCA_015478945.1. Lineage (NCBI taxonomy): Eukaryota > Metazoa > Arthropoda > Malacostraca > Isopoda > Trachelipodidae > Trachelipus > Trachelipus rathkii. The sequence continues at coordinate 3,852 of JABUQX010041682.1, forward strand.
AGGTTTAATAGCTGTAGTGCCACATATTTTTTTCCTATCAAAATTAATTTCAGTTGAATTCAAGATTATAGCGTTGATATTTGGTCAAGAAACTAAAAAAGAAATTATTCAACATGGCATTTTTGAGCCAGTCTGAAAAAGAATAAAAATTAGGAAATGGGGATAAGAAAATGAGTAAAAAAAATAATTAAATAAAAGATGAAGAATAGTATTAGATATATACTAAATGATCACTTACCAATAATGGATAAAAATTATCTGATCCAAATGATCTGCGAAAGTCAATTGAGAGAGGAATATCCATTCTAGTTAGACCAAAAACACTCTACAACTCCAAACACAACCCCATCCAAAATGAAGTGCGAAACTTTGGAATATAAAAATAAAACTAGTCACTACTTTCATATGTTAGTCATATCTCTATGACTAATCAAATATTTAAAAATGGATCATCGAATATCACTCAATATGCATTAGATAATAACATAAAGATAATATATGATTTATTTAGCAGAGATTTTACACATTCCACATAAATAACACTCTTATTATGTACGATCTCTCCTACAGTCTGTTATTTCAAATATATTTTGGTTATTATTTTGTATCAGATATAATACTAATTAGTTCTTTTAAGGTATGAGGCATTACTTCTACACCGCTATTACTTCCACCCCTGTTACTACGACTACAATACTTATATAATAATAAGGAAAAAAAAATCCCCTTCACATCCTCTTTCATTCCCCACACTTCAAGAAACACATGACAAGCTCATAAAGATATATATATTAATAAAAACACGCAATGAGGTAATAATTTCGAATGTATTATCATTGCGATCAATATCGATATTCTACAATGAGGCAGCTTACCCTGCGATATAAATAGACTCAGATGACATTACCATAGCCAAAAAGAAATCAGTGAGTTTTTTTTTTATGTTTTGAGTTTCAGTTGTAAAGGTATTAGTCCCAGCGTATAAAGTTTAAGCTATAAATGATAAACTCGCTCTTGTATTTCATATAGTGAGTGTGTAACAAGATAAGTGAATTAATGTATAAAGTTCTCACATTTTCTATGTAAAAAATACAGGGTTCTAATAATTATTCTGTATTTATTAGTAATCTAAAAAAATATTAAATCCATACCTGGAGACAAAACATAAACCTAACGTTTACTGCCCTAAACCCAATATAAAATAATTAAATAACGAGTAAACTAACTAAATATTATAGAGTTAATTACTTGTGACATATTATTTTGCAAACCTCCTAGATATAAAAGTATATGAATATATAAGAATAACAAGAGTTAAAAAATATCTATCTATGAATAACTTAAGACGATAAGTAAAATATCTTCTAATAACTTAAGCATGTACTTGCATAATTTTCATTTTATTTAATTATTAAATTTGTTTTCAATTGTGCCAACTGTTGGTCGAGATACATCTAGCTTTCAGCCTGTTTCAGTATTTATTTGAAATGCCTTTTCCATAAAGCTTGACTAACTCTAGCTTTTCTTGCGAATTAAGAAACTTTTTTTTTTTTGGACCCATTATAAAATCATAAAAATTAGTAGTATAGGCTAGGGCATAATCACAATAATAAAAAAAAAAATACCACCAGTATTTATGTAGCCAGTGGTATGGACATTTTGTTTTTTACTTTAGTGAAACTATGAATACAAACTAAACATAAATGCATTAAGGAAAACCTAATAAAGCATGGAGCAACATCAATTTTATATACTGGTAATAAAAATAACAAGAAAAACTAAAAAATAGTCTACTATAAAAAGTAATAATCTAAACTCAATTTAAGAAATTATTTGATATTTGCTGTATTTTCATAATCATAAACTATTAATATACAGTTAGAGTAATTTCCCAATGTCAGGGGATATAGAGGATAGAAACTCCCATTGACATGTTTGTGTGCCATACAATCTAATATATAAGGTAAATAAATAAATGCTTGTTTTTCATGCATTTGAATGAATGACACGCAAACATTTGTCTACATTGGCAGAACCACCTGTAGACAACAATGAACTTTGTAAATGTTATTATTTAAATAAAGCTAATTAGGGAGTAAAGCAAGAAAAGTTTTAGGTAGTACCATAAATGTTTAGGTTTTATACTTGTTAACATTCCTTAATTTGAAGTATATATTTTCAGAATGAATCCTATATACCTCGTCGATCTATTTTATACATTCCTGGAAACGATAAAAGAAAGCTGTCAAAGATTTCTGCAGTCAACGCTATTGTGTAGTTTGGACGTGAAGGCATGGTGTAGCCTAATCTTGGTATGAAAAATTGTTCCCGAGACGATCTTTCCCGACGGCTGCACTATTTCGATACACCAAGGAAAAAATTTTGCGAAACTTCAGGAGAAACGGTTATTTAAGTCTTGTTAATAGGGAGAAGCTCGGTTATCTAAAAAATCTAAAAAGGTTTGAAAATGTGTTCAACAAATATATTTATATTTATTAGGTTTGTTTATTTTTTAAAATAATAGGATGTAGGGTATCGGCCCTTGTTGCCCGCGCGTGAGTCGTCTGAGGAATTTGTAAATATAACATAGGTCACCGAAAAGGATTGCCGGAGTCTTCAAGGGTCGGACAAAAAAATAAAAAACAGGAAGCCAAAAGATTAGATATTTTATTTTAGTTGGAGAATTATCAAAAGAACCAATAGAGCTGAGGTTTGAAAATTTGTTCAAATATATTTAATATTACTAGGTTTGACAGGATGCCAGAATCTGATTTGTTAGCTGGAGAACTAAGGGGTTAGAGCATTTTCGTTTAGTAATTGTTACTTTTACTAGCCATTACTATAGTTATTGCAATTACTAGTTATTACTATTTCTAGTGTTTGCTATAGTTATTACTATTACCAGTTACTTCAATAGTTATTACTATTATTAGTTAACACTATAGCTATTATCATTACAAGCTATTGCTTTTCTTATTCCTATTACTAGTTATTATTATAGTTGTTACTATTAAAACAATTATTACTAATTTACTAGTACCAGTTATTATTATAGTTATTACTATAATACTTACTATTACTATTTATCATCGTAGTTATTACTAATACTGTTAAATAGTTATTGCTATTATAATATAACCCTATATCCTAAATCTATTATATATAAATATATTTTTATATATATATATATATATTATAAGTTATATATATATATATATTATTATAAGGTATTATTTATTATTATATAAGGTATTTTTTTTCCAAAATTATATAGTATGATACTATATTGTATTATATATATTTATTATAGATTTATATATTATATTATAGAATATTATTAAATTATATTTTATATAATTATTATAAAATATATTATATATATTTTATACGTATATATAATAAGTATACATTAATATATATATTATATATATATAATAAAATAAAATAAATATATATATATATACTATTAAATAATTATAATATATATAATATATATTAATTAATATTAATATATATCAATATATATATACTAATAATAATATATAAATATAATATATATTATATTATATATACTATAATTATATATATAGTATATAAAATTAAATATATATAATTAATATAAATGTTAATATATTATTATTAATTATAT
>JABUQX010041682.1:10000-18106 GCA_015478945.1 Trachelipus rathkii
TTGTTCAAGTATAAAATTTAAATAATACAGTAAGCACTAACGTACATGGTTGCTATGTTTATAGAGCGAATATTAGTATTGGTGGGGATATTTTTTGAGGGCAAAGAGGTCAGCTTAACTGCTTTTAATTTTGACAGCTAATCTTTTGAATATAGGTAATTATGGATCACTTGTAGGACATCTTTTGAAGAAGACAATTGATTTTGCAAAAAGAAAATCTTGAGGTTTTGAAAATACTCATTCACTCACAATTTTTTACATTATAATTATATCACGAATATTTTTATTATTAAGGGATATATATATATATTTATATACATTATAGATTATTAATTAAATAAACCTTTTATGTGACGTCGAACTTAATTATTAACGGTTGAACGGATATGACTGGACGGTGCGGACTTGCGATTGCGGAAGTTGATGGTGTATAAGTATATTAGAATAGTGACGTAATGGAGAGTACGCTAAATGAGACTACGTTTTTACTCAGGAAGTGTGCGGAGGTGTCGCTAGCTGACTACCTTTAATGTGAAGTGGGGTGCCACTTGATAATATATATATAAATATTTTAATATAATTTAATAATATATATATATATATTATAGTATAATATTATATTATAATTATATATATATTTATAATATTTATATTCAATATTATAATTAATATTATATATATACAGTATATAACATATATATATATAATTAATAATTATTTATATCTATTTAATATTATTATTATTAAGTATTATATATATAATAATTAATATTATATTTATATTTATAAATATTATATAATAATATTATATATTGATATATAATAAATATATATTTATAATATAATTATATATATTCATATATATAACGTATAGTTATATATATATAGTATGTCCCAGAACTTTAAAAATATAGCTTCAAATCTTAAATGGTAAATTTACATATAATTTTTTTTTACATTTGTCTAACTAAAATTTACATTTTATTTAGATACCAGTTAACACCTTTCGATGTAGTACTATTTATAGATTTTTAGAATATGATTTTTTTTTTTTTTTTTTTTTCATTTAATTCGCTAGCTAATAAACTTGACAGTGAGAATATTCCAGATCAAATGGTTTCTTTTCTGAGACTATTTAGTAGTTATGAATTATTATATGTATATGATATTTATTATATAATATAATAATATATATAATTAAATTGATATATAAATATATAATTATATATGATGTTCATAAATACTGTATAAGGAGATATATTATATTATATATAAAGTATATGATATTAATTATATATATATATTATAATAATATTATATTATATATATATATATATATCATATAATATACTATTATATAATGTGATAGAAATCTGACGTTAGAATTATCACAACTTGTTACATTACTAACGTTAAACTTATCAATTACTTAGGTAAAAAACATAGTGTGTATCACATCACTCAAATATATTGAATATATGCGCAAATGAAAACATGGTCAATTTAATTAGTATTGCCGTACATATAGAAATAGTGCATTAAAATAAACAAGCAATCTTACCACTTGAATACTCACATCAAAATCACCTTATGTTGTGTGAAGAATTCAGATTCTTGCATTTACTCAAGGAAATCTTCATTTCAAATAGAAGTTAAAAAATTTCTCTCTATTAACTCTTACAAGGATGCTAACTTTTTCTTTTGCTGGTAGTGTTGACCTTATATCATATATCAGGCACAATTCACATATACCAATACTCACTATTTGGAATATATGCTTTTATGAGTGAATAATATAAATTTTTTATAACTATATATTATCTTAAAATAATAAATATTACAAATAAAATATATTATCCTCTAGGGTATGAGTAGTACGTTATATTATTGTATATATATATATATTAATATCATATAGATACTAATTTATAAGTCGACTGTCTAATTGAGAGATTAAAGGTAGAGAATTACCAAATATAGGTTAAGGTATGTTTGTCTAAGAGAGAATATGATGACACTGTAGCTTTGCATGGCGTACTGCTTACACTTTATCCCATAAGATACTGAGGCATCTACTATACTCTTGCCATAGTTTTCGGTAAACAATTCAAAAATTTTCTTCAGTACAGTTATATTATATTACAACGCTAGAAATAATGTTGATGATAGATTATAATGAATGATGAATGTTGAATTGATGTATTAAATATGACTGAAATTGATGTGAATAGAATGAAATATGAATAATAAATATGAAATATATATAATAATATATAAAAATAATAATAATTAATAAATATATATAAATTAAATAGTAATTAAGAATAATAAATAAAATTAGAATATAAATAATAAATAAAATTAATATGAATATATATATATAATAATCCTAGATAAATAATAATAATATAATTATAAAATAAATTAAATAATTAAAATATAATTAATAAAATTAAATATAAAAATAATAATGTAGAAATTTTAAGTAAATTAATAAAAAATATAATATAATTAAATTAATATAATAATTAAATAAATTAAATTAAAAATATTTTATATATATAATCTCTATATAGGATTTAGCGAAGGGTTTAATAATAATAATTTAAATAATGTATATTTAAAATTATATTAGATATCTAGAGAGAGGAAATAAAATTGCACATTTAATAAAATACTTCATAAAAAATATTAAGAATTTTAACCTCTGAATATTATCTAAAAATAACTAATAGAGAGCATTAGAACTAGTTAAATTTCTAGGTAAAATATATTTAATGAATTATTTCAACGATTTAGATAGATTAAAAGTAAAATTAAATGGGTGTAAAATAATTACAAAAATCACACTGAATAATTAAGGTGGGAATGCTTAAGGGAAGAGTACAATAAGAAAATATATTAGAATAATTTATATATACACGTTAAGATGAAAGAATCTTTATCAAATTAAACTTAATTATTGATTGAGAGACTTTTTGTTATTTCCTGTTTTCTTTGTACAAGTGATTTGCAAATATATAACAGATAAGTATGTTTTCTTATAAAGTTAATTTGCACCTATCCAGAGCTATTATTAATACCTATATACAATAAGATTACAAATATGAAAGTTATGGTACAGAGTACTTACATATATTACAAATAAACCTGTTTGATTTTGGGTTCCAGAATCGTTAGAATCTAAAAGTCATAAATTGAAAATAAATATAATTAATGTAAATCAATAAATCATAATATTCTTCGAATAAACTAGTATTAAAGAATATAACCTATTATCAGTAATATTTTTTTTTAATTACTTATATATATAATATACATATATCTATACTACTACTACTTTATAAGTCTTAACTCTACTTAGCTTTATTATTTCTTTTGAATGCTTACTTATATAACTAACTGTATTTAATAACTAACTATAAACTATAATAAGACTGCTACTACTGTGACTTACTAAATATATCTATTTACTTTTTTATCTAAAGTTAATTATATTTATCAGATAATAATAATTAATAATTAATTAATTAATATATAATAATAATATAATATAAATAATAATAATACTATAATGATTTTATAATTATATATAAATTCTAAGAGATTGTAGGCACCGCATCATTTTATTAGGATTGAATAATAGATCACACTCGCTAGATACGCTCACTCACACGCAAACCATCACTTTTTAAAATACGTAAGCCGCATAGCGCTCATAACGCTAAAATATTCATTGACCATCAAACCTCCGAATTATTAGCAAGTCACCGATACACAGTACGCAAGTCTCCCAGATCAATAAGTGCGAATCATATCACAAAGATTTTAATTTATAAATACTGAAAAATAATATCATTTAATCACTTTTAAATCAAAAAAAATAAATATATAATATTAATTAAATATATATGAAAATTATGACAATAAAATAATCAATGAATAAATAGATAATATTTAAAAATATATCAAAAAATTTTTTCACTTTTATTATATTATCTCCTTCAAAATAAGGTCGTCTATGAATAAATAGACACTCAAATATAAGAAATTAATCAATTAAAATATAACTTTACATAAATAATTATGGTGTTACTCAAAATTAAATTTAAAGAGCAGAATTATAAAATATGTAAATTAATAGATAATATTGGAATCATTAAAAAAATTAATATATTACACATACACAAATACTAAAAATTATTATATCACGACTCTAACAGACACGTCAGAAATAAATAATGTATGAATAGATAGATATATTATTAGACAAGTATCAACATAATTTAACTGAGCCATATAAGCTAAGAAGTAGGATTAAATATTCACTATAAGAATGATGAGAATAATGGTGAGATAAGTTGCTAGATTATATTAGTTAATCAACTATTCCAACACAAAGTCAATTTAAGCTTAAAATATTTAATAAGGATATTTAGTAAAATTCCATAATATCATAATTCAATAATACTTCTCTTATCTGAAAATTAAATTAGTTGGCACTCACGCATGATAACATCACCAATTAGAAAAGGATCATAATTCGTCCAAAAACTATTAATAGAATCACATAATAATGTAAAGCACATTCAATGACTACCTTGCTCACGGATTCAGTCCGATCTAATAATAATAAATGACATACAATACAGCATTCAATAATAATAATAAGTAACAAAATATTAGCATTTAAATGTTAATAAATATAATATAAATAATAAATAAATTAATAATTAATTATATCATATAAATAATATATATAATTAATATATAAATAATATAATATATAATAATTGAATTAATAATAATTATATAAAATAATAATAAATAATTATAATTAAATAAATACTAAATCTATAAATAAAATTAATATAATAATAATAATAATGAAATAATAATAATATATTAAATATAATTATTAATAATAAAAATTATATAAAATTTATCAGTTCTGAGATGAGATAACAAGCCCAAAAATAATAACAATTAAAATAATAATAATTATATATAATATAAAATTAATAAAAATTATAAGTAATAAACTTATAATAATTATTAAAAAATATATAAATAAACATATAATTTAATCAATTTTTTTTAATGATAAAATAGATAATATAAAAAAAATAAAATAATAATCATATTATATTTTAACAATTAATTAAAATAAAATAAAATAAAATAATAATTATATATTAATATTATTAAAATAATATTTAAATACATGAAATACTAAAATTAAATAATATATACAATAAATAATAATTGAATAATAAAAAGAGTTAAATAATAGAAGAAAAATTAATCAATAGATATAATAATTAATAATCAATAATAGATAGTAATATGATTATAATCTTAATATTATACATATTATAAATAATAATTATTAAATTATTATATATTATAATAAAATAAATTATAATAATTATAAATGATATACATAATAAATATTATATAATAATAATTATATAATAATATAATTTATAACTAATACATATTAAATAGGTAATTAATTACATAATAATTAATATAAAAATAGTTTTATTAAAACATTTTTTAATGAATAGAATATATAAATATCATTTAAATTAAATAATAGATAAAATTTAATTTATATATTATAAATAATATTAATTAATAAAAATAATAATAATAAATAATTTAATTATAAATTAATATATAAATTAAATAGAATTATTAATATATGAATAATAGTAATAATATAATTAAAAATCAATTAATATACTAATTAAGTTAATAATTAAATTTTAAATAATTATAATTAAATAATTATATAATTATAAATTATAATATATATGAATTAAGTAAAAATAATATTAATTAATATATAATTAAATATATATAATATAAAAAATTTATATAATAATAATATATATAATAATAATAAATTATAAATTATAAAGATAATATATATTAATATTATAATTAATAATTAATTAAAAATAATAATAATATATAATAATATAAACAATATAATATTAATATATTTAATAATTATAATAAATAATAATAATAATAAATAATTAAATAAATTAGATAAATATATATAATGTATATAATAATATATTATATATAATATATATATAATAAAAATTAAAATAATTATAATAATATAATATAAAAAAAATAATATTAAAAATAATAATAATAATAATAAATATATAATAATTATAAATATAACTAAATATTTGAATAATAATATAAATCAATAAATAAAATATATATTATATATATATATATATATACTATACAATATAATATATATAAATATATATATAATTAATTATATATATATATATATATATATTATAATATTATAATAGATATTAACTATTTAATATATATATTAATTAATCGAGGGGACGTTTCCTCTTATATAGGTGCTATGGTGTGATGCGTGAGTCGTCAACACCAAAAAGTATTAGATTTTTTATTAATTAGCAACTGTTTATCATTAAGGAAATAATATTTGATTCTTTTTCAGAAGATTTGAAGTCATAACTATTTAACATAAATATATGAATAAAAATGCTCTGATATAATTCCAAATATTAGCTCTATTTTATACATTATACGACTATTAGTATATTAATAGGTATCACTCAAAGGACAGTTTCATGTTGACGCTATAGTTAAATAAATTTTAAACTCCTTATATTCCGTTCGTATTCAGTGTTATTTCACGTTCGCTCTCTCGCTCTCGTTTTTTTCACTTTTTCAAAATACCTTAAAAATTACTGATGCTCGCTATATTTCGCACATATATATTTTTTGCCAGAGACTCTTTTTAGTATTATTATAACTTATATGTTAATATATTTACGGTAGTTTATATATAAAATATATATACTCTTATAAATTTAACTTTCTATTATATAATAATTAACTATTATTAATATAAAGACTATTTTAAGACATGTATATATACCATCACAATATTTATAGCTTTATAATTAATAATAAATTTTAAGATTTATATATTACACTGGATCTATTAAATAAGTAATTAATAATTAATTAATAATATTAAATATTAATATAATTTAATAAATTATAAATTAAGTATAATAATTAAAATCAATATTTATGTAATTAATATTTCATATATTGATAATATATAATTATATTATTAAATATAGTAAATAATCAGTATAATAATTAATTCTATATAATTGATTTATAATTATATATATATCAGTCTTCCTATAAAATTATAATAATAAGTGATCTTGGCATAAGAATATTTAGTATGTATAATTATTAATTTAGATATATATATATATGTTAAAAAATAATCAATTTAAATATAAATTAATAAATATATTATTACTAATTAAATTAAATAATTAAATTAATATACATTTAATTTAATTATATTAATGAAATTTATATAATTATAATAAATAATAAATACTATAATATATAAATAATTTATTAAATAAAATAAAATTATTTAATAATAAATTAATAATATAAATAATATACTAATAATAATATATATAATATAATTTAATAAATCATAATAAGTATATATAATTATAAATAGAAATAATAATGAATTAACTAAATAATTAATTTTAATTTATTTTTTAAATTAGATCAGTTAACCAGTTAAAATGAAAATATTAATAATAAAAAAAAATAAACTACATGATTTAATAATAATAATAATACAAACTTAATGTACCTACAATAACGAAAGATTTTAATACTAAATAGTAAATATATAACTAAAAATATACTAACATAATTAAATTAAATTACCTATAATATATTAATTATAATAATATCTAAATTATAATTATAAATAAAATATAAATAAAAAAATTAATAAATTATAATTATATATTAAATTATTAAATAATAATAATATATATTTAATTAATTTAAATTATTAATATATATTAGCAAATAATAATTATTCTCATAAAGTACTTAACGCCATGAAGCTACTAGAAATACATAGATAAAAATTACCAATATAATGAAATATACAAATAAATAATAAGTTAAAATAAAAATATTAAATAATAAAATAATAATTAAATAAAATAAATTTAATAAATTAAATTAATATATAAT
>JABUQX010041683.1:0-24534 GCA_015478945.1 Trachelipus rathkii
GACAAGTTAAACAATGATGAAAATAATAAAAACATAGACTACTCAGCAGATAAAGGCAGAAAAATTGTATTGTCTCTCAGCATCCACTCATTCACCATATATTTAAAATATTATCAATACCTAGTGCAAAAATGATATAATATAATACTTCTATTAGTAAAATCTCTTTTACATTAAGGTGGGATGTAGGGAAAAAGGTTTGATGGAGGTCATTATGAGTTGGGTGTCCACCTCTACCGAGCTAATCCCTACTAGGTAAACAAGTATATTTATTAAAATTAAAATAATCAAAACTCGATATATATAATTTAATAATATTATAATTAATATATATATATAAATTATAAATAGATATATATATTAATATATATATAATATATATATTATAAATATATATATAATATATATATATATATAATATATATATATAATAATATATATATTAACTAATATAATATATATAACATACATATATATATATTATATAATATATATATAATATATATAAATTAAGGGTCACCTTTCAAGCATAAAATTCAAAACATATATAAATACTAAGAAACTAAGACATAATAGATTTTTATTAATTATGACTAAATATTAATATAGATATTGAATGGAGTAAATACACACAGGCAAAAAAATCAAATAGCAACACGATATTCACTATAACCTATTTGAAACGAAAAGGTCCTACACTAAAGGTATGATAGAATACTAAAAAAGTCATCTCACCATATGAGATAAAGTACCTCCTTTCCAGTAATAGGACTAAGTGAAGTATGAAGTAGTAAGAGAATAGGATGTTAGTTAAGTAAATTAGAGAGGGTTTTAGTCTATAGAATTATTTGTCCGTGATGAGTATATAACTCATTAAGTACCTTAGTATACTAGATCTTAACATAATAACAGACCTACATAAAGACGAAAATTAGATAGAACACAATATCACTACAAAACGAGAAATCAAATCCAATATATCTCATACCGAAGAATAGATTAAGGATTATTATTCACAAATAAAAGATTATATATATGTCAAAAACAATAAAATATAAACGAATATACTACAAAAACAAAACTATATTATTCTAATAATTGTACCTATATTCACTAATAAAGAAAATACAAGTATCAAATATAAGTAAAAAACAAACTACAAAAATGAATAAGATAACACAAATAATTATATAAAATATAAGCGCAGGTCACCCACAATATTTATTACGAAGTAAAAAAACTAAATATTGAAAAATACTCAAGTATATATATCATATATTATAATAAGTTATATATATTATTTTTTTATATTTTTATCCCACTATTTATAATCACATCCCAAATGCACCTTTCTCAATATATCTAATACGGTTATATTCCTATTATATTATACTACTTTATAATTATGTAATGAATACCAACTGCTATAGTCACATATGAAGTTTAACCTATAATACATTCTAAAAACAACGGACTTTATCACTCACTATCTCCTATCTTTCTTATTCAATTAGTACCATTCTATTTAAATATTTACTAATTTATCTAATCACATCCCTATAGTTAAATTATATAATGCTGTTTTAACGTAGGAGAGATGATACACGGAGATAGCCGTGATCAACTCCAAAGTTATCTAAACCGCAAACCGCAAGGTCTATAAAAGTGCCATTTTTCTTTCACATGCATAAAGGGTGCCAAGCGCGCAGACACTCAGAGAAAAAAGGCTCACGGTGCTTTCTATATATGGGCTATCTATTCTTGCTATATCCTTGCTATACGCATATATTCTATAGGCCCTATATATTCTACCCACATAGGCTATAATTTTTTTGGCGCCAAATATATTTTACCTTCTAGCCACTGCGCACCTATATTGTAGAATACACCCCATGGTCTAGTGTCTAACCCTAGTTATCAATGGGTATCATTCCGAAAAACGATTTAATGCCGGTATAATACTGCAAGGATGCTAGATGCTTCTCCTATAGTTATTACAGACTAGGCTCCCCCGTTTCTGCAGCCTTTTCTAGCATGGACATGTCGTACGTCATAGATACACCCGGGTATAGTGTCTACCCTAGGTTTATACGTATCGAGCATCCGCCATTGACAGAGTAGTATTTATGAAACGTAACACATTGCTGAACGGACCTGGGTCTACTTTCTGCATGTTCTCCCTCTACGAGTTTAAAGCTAACACAGGGACATCACCTGTTACCCCCCTTTTTCTAACCTCTAGTCGATCTATCGTATGTGACAGAAATATCTCGATCAATAAGGCTCCATCTTCTGAGTAATTAGTCACTATATATAACTAGTGACACTACGCTACTGTGTCCTATGCAATCGATTCTGTGGTTTAACGAACGGGATCGATTCACTTCCTAACAAGAGTTAGTATTAGATATTCCCCTACCCTACCCCCCTTGATGGCGTACTGCAATCCAACATTGCAATGTTGCATGCACTGTTGCAACAAATGTTCAAACAAAAATGTGCACATTTTGCACAAATAGATTGCAACGATCTTCGACAATAAACTTCACACATATTACTGCAGATCTATCTGTTATCTTTGGCGTATTCCACACGTTCTAAGGGTCGAATATTATATTGAGACTTTTTCTGTGATGCGTTAGTAGCGTTTTAAACGGGGTCACCGACGCTCAATGCCGATTGGTATGCACAAAATTCTCCTTCAGTCTGGCCACCCATCCTGGTTCTGCGGAGCTCTTACCTGAGTCACATCTCTTTTTTCGAGCTTTGCCGTCTCGATTTCTATTCCAGCTCACCTTATTATTTAATCTTCTGACTATCACATTTCGACTAGTTTTATGAATCCGCACGCCAAAATCGGTGATGGTCTTCCAAGGTCATGTTATATATATACCAAACAGGGCTACATATATTATATCATGAATCATTATTATATATATCAAATAATATATACCGAAATAAAATACTATATACACTATATTACAAATAACTTAAGGTCAAGAGTTATACAGTATAATTTAATTTTATGAGTATGACACTTACTATATCATAATATTATATAACATATTTACATTATGAATAACAAAGATCTATATATATCGTCATTATTTACGAACAGGACGTGGGAGCAACTTACATATTACTATATATATATATATCCTTAATAATTACTCCTTTAATATTATTGTTATTCTATATTATATTATTAACTATATTCATTATACATACCTTATGAATAATTATATACTTACTATTATGTAACTACTAGATATAAAAAATCTCTATAACGTACATATTTTCTTTTGTTCCACTCTATAGCATATATATCCTAATAATAATAATTATATATAAAATACTAATATATATACCCGCTTTTAGCACCCCTACGGAGAAGGGGTGCTCCACGTACGTGTCTCCCCTTAATTTCTGCCTCCTTTAACGCCTCTTTAGTTAGTACCCCTCTTTTGCTGTTTTGACCTTGATATGCGGTCTTGACTGATATTTCGGCCTCTGAGTACGTTCAAGGCTGAAATGACCCTTTCATCAAAGTTCGTGAGATGTAAGTGAGATAAGTCCGAGCACATGTAGGTATCTAACGCAACTACCTGTTGTAGGGAAACTGTCCCCTACACATGAGGTAGTAGGTAACTGCCGCTAATGTGAGTTCCTGTAGTAACTATTCTAACCCCACCTACACCTACACATTAAGCACATCACACACACACATCCAGGACACACATTATCCATCTCGACTCTTATTTTGATGCCCTCAACTTATGATGCCCGTCAACTTTGTATACTCGTCAGCTTTGATGCTCAAGCTTGATACCCTTTCTACCTATGTCATAATATTTTTTGATTATTAATCAATCTTTTTGATACCTTTCCTCACTTTGATCCAAACTCAAACTTTTGATACACAATTTCGAACTTTGATACCTCAAGCTTTGAGTACATATTTGTTCCTCTCAGCTTTGATGACTCGTCCTTTTTGATGTCTCACTTTGATGACTCATCTTGTTAGCACGTAAAAAAGAAGGCGAGGAGTAAGAAGGAAAGAAGAGAAGAAGAAATGAAAGAAGAAAAGGCCAACAAGAAGTAGAAGAAGAGGAAGAATAAGAAGGAAGAATGAGAAAATAAAAGAACTATCTTTATAGCTAATGGAGGTTCGAGTTACACCGTCTTACAATTCCTTTTTATTTTATTTATATATCAGCTCTTTTATTCACTAGAAAAGCTAGTATTCATTAACCAAAAGTTAAAAGCTTAAAGTATAAAGTTATCATGATAAAAAGTTAAGTTAAAGTAAATTTCATAAATTGGGAATTGGATAAGAATTTACATTTTCATGTATAAAATACAAATGCCCATTTTGCATAAGACTAATATATTGATTTTTGAATAAACATTTTTGTCTTTTTATATCCGAATAACATATTTGTTTTTCTGAAAAACATCTTCTTTGATGAAAAACACCTTCTTGTTTTCTTATTTTGAAAAACATTTTCTATTGATGAAAAACATTTTCATTTCTATGAAAAAATATTTTCATAAAAAAACATATAGTTTCCAGAAGATTAAAAAGTCTGTCAATTCCATCGAAAAAAACATCATCTTTAGGGCATATATAAGACATGTACACGACAACTAAATCACTACAGCAATACAGCCACCATAGGGGTCCGCGACCGCACTCACATCCTTTAAAACGCCGTAACAGTTTTCTTTAACTTCTCATAATTTAGAGTATTGGCTTCCTCTGGAGGTTTATTTCACCACTCTCTTTCCATGTTCTTTTCCTGCTAAGTAGCGTTCCACACATTAAGGTCTTACGCTCCATCATCCCCTCGGTGTTTTACTGTTTTACTGCTTACCATACTTAATCTTAATAACAAATAATATACATCCCATTATCATTTTTTACAATTTTACAAGAGCTTAAACATTCATCATATAACGCTACAACTACCATATTTTTTATTTTACTTCTCTTCCTAACATAAACACAGCCATAAAATATAATTTTTTGCTAAACATAAAATAAAAATGAAGTCCTTCTATGTTATGAACTAGCATACCGTAAAGAGGATGGAGGAAGAGTAAAGCCACTTCCTCATTTTCCCTGTTTATACTTTAATTGCTTTTACTGCATTTTAAATATAAGATATTCTATTTCAATATAAAATGTACTTTATTTTCACTAATATATATTATAATAAATCAATTGGATATATATATACTATATATATAAATTATACTGTACTTATTATTCCTACTATAATATACTATATTTACTCACTTACACTCATACTATATCTATTAATATATATCTATCTTTTTCAAGTAATTATATCCCATCTTGTTCAAACGAGGTATTTAAATGTTTTTTACATAAAGGTTATTTTAAAGATATTTAACAGACATTACAAGGTCCCTCACAAGTTTTCTATTATATATGATATTCATATTCTATCTTTTACAATAAACTAATACTAATATTAATATTATTCTTTCCTATAAAACTATATGATATTATTAAATCATTTTGTAAGTTAACATTCTTATTCTATAATTTCTTGTGAATATATATATATCACCTATTATAGCATGTACTTACTGATAACTCCTTATAATTACTTTGGATATGTATTATTACGTCATATATATATTATTAATATATACATTTACTTAACGAGATAATACTAATTGTGTTTAAAACAGTTACCTATGACTATGTTGTGGTAAAATCAGTTTTTGAAATATTTACACTTCCCCCGGTGGAGTCAACCACCACAATGATTCCTCTATTATATTAATATATATATATATAAGATATAATATGATATATTTAATATATATATATATATATAATATATTTAATATAATATATATATAATATATTATACTATATATATTATATATATATATATTTAATCATTTGCGGCAAGTAACTAACATGTGATTTGAAGCTTGATTACACTGTGCCATTCTCTATAAAAGTCTCCAATAGTTCATAATTCCGTTCTGAAAATACATAGGAATAATCTATCGAGCGACCACACCCAAACACCACTTCTTCACATATTAGTTCACCTTATACCATGTTAATGCTCTTTTCATCATATGCAAACGAGAACTAAAGGTAAGCAGCATTGGATTGTCAGTCGATGGCAAAGACTGGCCTATTAACCCATTTCTATTATAAGGTTTTCCCCATACTTCAGTGTAACTTTATAAAACAAACAATTAGGGCCAGATGTAATTTTAAATTACCTTCGTCAAGTAGTCGACATTGTCAAGATGCATTAATATTTTCTTCTTTTATTTTTTAACAAGGTTGTAATATTCTCATGCGAATGGTAACAGAACCCTATTCTTGTTACGTAATGAATGTGTTACTGAGTAAGGTTTCAGTAATTATGTAACTCAATCTTTACACTATCTCGCAATATGAGAAAAGCAACCCTCTATTCTCCATTAATTTAAACCGCTCCCTGCTCCAAAACGCCTTCGTTCTAAATAGTGATCTTTCACTATGACTGTCGAGTTATCAGATATACATACTCTGCCTTACCCATTCTTCCACCGATCGTCAATATTTACGGAGGAAATTCTTCATCAAGAATGTAACAAAGGTGTACTCATGTACACCTACCGTGGAATACAGGCTATGTTAACGATCACCATAGGTTTACGCAATTATAATAAAAAAGATACAGCTTCGGACTACCAAGGTCCTCGTAAATAGTCCGTTACATAGTTTGGGAACGTGTGGAAGGAATGCCATGATCTGTCAGCTCAGTTGGAACTACTCGTACTGAAGATCTTGTCATGAGATAGACTACAGTCTCAAAATTCTTATAGACAGATATATTTCTAAACCTCTATATTCACTAAGCAAAGCTAACTATATTATCACATAACCACGCCATTATACCAAACTACAGAAAAGTCCATAATAATACGCCTTACATCGAAGCGAGTAAAAAATCAGTATTATACTAGAAGGACCTCAGGCCTAATATCAAACCTAAACGCATAATGATATTGTATACAATAGGACGTCTATATCCATTCACAAGTTCACAAATAATAGCGTAGAACAATATATCCTTTTGAACAAAAACCTAAATACTAACACACACTCGACTTATTAAAACTGAAACAAACAAATCATATAATAAAATAATAATAATAATAAAATAATAATAATAATAATAAGATAATAATAATACATAATAATAATAATAATAATAAATATATAATAATAAACGTGATATATAGGATATATATTATATATAATTATAAGCCTAGAGAACTAAATAACTATGATCTCATCCTATCATATATTTAATATACTTTATATACTTTACCTTTATACCCTATATATTATATTCATATCTTATCTTATATATTATATATTAATATATATATATATATATATATACCTGCTATATTACTATACTTTTAATATATATATATATATATACTCTATATAATACTATAATATATGTTGCATGTTTCCTTACATGAAGGCGGGCTTACGAGAATCATTAAGATTAATCGTCAACTCCTCTCTACACACATGCAGTTATCTTCGTACTTAGATATATTTACCTTATTTCAAATTTCTCTAACTTCTCCACTCCCAGTATACATACGCAACTTTGCACGTCTCTCCTGACACTCGCTCACTGTTTTGGAGAGGTAGACGTCATTCTACGTCAACATGAGTGGATTCATTTCAAGCTGACGACATAAATTGGTATGTACATTCTCGCATAGTCTCAGATATCTGCGATTAATTCACTTTTTCTCCCGAATCTCACTGTAATCAGTTTTTTTAAATGTATAATATGCCTCGTATAACATATAATGAATGCGAAGTGACTTTAAAATCTGGTGATTTTTAATATGTCTGTTTTACGGTCCGCGAGCCTGTTTAATCATTTCACATCCTCGAACTCGACGCCATATATTATCCTGGTGATGTGCTCTAATATAGAAAACCATATACTTGCTGGGGTTAAATATCCTTGTTAATCTCTGTTGAGCCTGTATCTTCGCGTCTCTGCCATATCTCGCGTCCCTTATATAATATATATATTACTAAGATATTCATATTAGACATAATATATTAATATATAGCACTATTATACTATATATGAGTATATAATATATATATATCATTAATATATATATATCTATATAATGAAAATATGCATTATATAAAAATTTATATATATACCTGAGGTTTTATAAATATATAGATTTTATAACTATTTATATAATAACTTATATATATTCTACCTATAATATATATATATATACTATACTCTATATACAATATTTATCTATATATATATATATATATATATATATATAATATATATATAAATAATATATATATATATTTATATATATATATAAACACCATATATATATAATATATATATATATATATATAGATATAATATTATTCCTCTATATATAATAGTATCTACCATTATATATATTTTAACTCAGTATATATATCACTAAATATATTATATTTGTTATTTATATATATACTATTTATATATATAATATATTATATTTTTACACTATGTATATAATATATAATGTATAAATAGGACGTTTAGTATATATATATATATAATCATTATATATATATATATTATATATATATTATTTCAAATTTCTATATATTCTATTAAAAAGAAAATTTATATATATAATTTATATTTATAATATATTTATAATATAATCTATATTTATATAATAAGCCACTATAACTATCTAATGAGCATGAAAGAATTATGCAAAGTCTTTAGTCCTTATTCAAAACAATGAACATTCACTATACATTCTTTATATATTATTACTTATATTAACTTTATTATATAGTACTATATCATACTACTGTAAAGTTATACTACATACTAATATATATATATAAATAAATATATTTGTTTTAAAATTGTGTATATAGTAATTTAACACAATATTAAATTGACTACACTTTTCCTATATATTCTTGTAATAATATCTTATATATTATTAATTATTTACTTTATGGAATTATTACGTAATAATATGTATATACAATTATACATATATATACACTTACGTTGTGTTGCTAAAATGTCAATAATTTATGCATGAAATTTTATTTGCATACACTAATATCTTTTGCTTTGCAGTATATATATGATACAGTATATATATATATATATATATATCAATAATAATATATAGTCTGAGCATATACGTACCATATCAGTCTAATATATATTTATTATAGTATACTGACAATATATTAATTATATATTACCATATATATATAAATATATATATAACTACTATAATATTATCAGAGAATTAAATAATAACATCATATAATATTATACATAATTACTATACATAAATACAGATAATACTTATCTATATAATACTTGATTAGGCAATATAGATTATTAATATCATATACTATATACCACTATATATACATAATAACCATAACATATATATATACATATATTATAATTATACATGAATATATATAATTACATATATATTATACTATATATATATACATATATAATATATATTTAAGAAGTATATAATACAACTCTCGATATATTTAAAACTCATATAAATTTAAATATTAATATATCATACATATATCATATACATATAACATAACATAACATATACATATACATTACATATACATAATATATATATATATATATATCTTATATATAATATATATATATATATATATATATATAATATATTACTATAGATATTATATATTATATTTTACTACTGAGTATATATATACATATATAAACATACATATACATATATATATATAGACTACAATTATATATATATATTATATATATTTATATATATATATAATTAATATATATATATATATATTTATATATATATATATACATATACACTATACATATCATATACCATATACAACTATAATCTATTACATATCATATAATCTAATAATATTTGAAATATCTTGCTTATCCTTAAGACTCCTAATCCTTACAATAATATATATATTTTTATTAAATATCATATTAATTAAATATATATATACCTATAATATACTCTATATATATATATAATACTTAATTACAAATTGGCTTATTTGAGCAGCAACAATGTCTTGAACTCATTATAAATATTCCATATTTACTACTCTTCTATCAATTTCATATACAGATTGCTTATATATATATATATATAACTACCACGGGACTATTAATCAATATATACACTAATATAATTACGCTGTTTAACATAACTCATCTCGATATATATATATACCCTATAATATATATATATATATATAATATATAATATATATAAAATATATATAATAATATATATTATATATATATATATATATATATATGATTGTTGCCTGACCCACAGGTCGTTGACGTTGTTACTCATTATTGCTGTATGTCGTACAGTGTATTAAAAATTTCGGTGCTGGACCTATCACACCCTTATATATATATATGATTTATATATCTCATATTTATGATAAATTCCCATATATGATATATACTATGTACCCTATGTAATATATACTTAATTACTATCAATTATATATATATCAGTATTATTATTATATATTAATGATAAGGGTATATATTATTATAATATATTATATATATAATATATAACATACTAATAATATATAATTAATTAATAACAATAAAATTTATAATATATATACTACATTATTTTTCTTATATAACATATATATATTAATCATTACATAATCACATTTATTACCATATATATTCATGCCTATAGACTATATATATATGGGTATTATTACTTTATCTTTATTTTTTAATATATCACTCTTTATTATTCGATCTCTAGACATAATAATAGTATATTGCACGCCCGTTTAGTCTGACTACTAATATAGTTGTCGGACCCCACCCCAAGTAGGTTGACGGAAGGTTCAACAATACTTATCGAGCTACCGCCACCTTGAGGTCACAACAATCCACGTTAATGTCTTCAGAAGAAGATCCAGAACGAAACGTTTTTGTGGCCTTAATGTAACTGTACACGACTCAAAAATCAAGAATGAATACCGTTATATATACACACATACAACACATATATTATATATATATATATATATATATATATATTATATATATATATATATATACTATTATTAATATATATCATAATTTCTACTTATATATTAATATATATATACTATATAATATATTATAGTTTACCTATATATATAATAATGATTAATTAATGATATTATATAATCTTGTGTGTATATATATATATATATTATACATATATATATAATATATTATATATAACACTTATGTTATATGCTAATATATATAGATAAGGTAATCTATATACCTTAATACATAGGTACTACTTTTATCATGAGTGTTTCTAAATTATATAAAATATTACTTATTATATAAATAATTTTTTTATATACATATATAATATATTAATACATTAAATATACAGTATATATACTATATATATATATATATATAATATATATATATATATAATATAATATAATATATTATATATATACAAATATATATTACTGTGAGGGGCGTGACGGCTGTAATTATGGTTTGAAGTTCCTTGTGATAATAATTTTTCTGCACGTCAATCTGGACGTTACAGATTACTTTTTATTATTGTGGATATATCTTTCTGATATCAAAAGTTTCAGCTTCTTGAAGTCTTGCTGTTATGTATACACAGTTGATATATTTATAATTATAATTATACAATTAGGAGATGGTAATAAGAACTTGGAGTTATGTATAACCAAGAAAAGACTTTTTAGGTCGGGTATTTAGCCCTAATTGGTTCAAATTTATAAAGCGGAAGTCATTAACCGTCACACCTCTCTGTTAAGGTTAAAAGTGAGAGATAACTCCAGATCTTTCACTCCATGCAATGAATGCTTCTTGACTGCCTTTTACACGGGTTGTTAAAGACCAATTTTCTTATATTAATTTATTAAAGTTTATTCATATAGGTATATATTTTGTTGTGGTCTAACAGTCACAATTTCTTTACTCTATTGTTATTAATGGACTAGTTTATACAGTTCGAATTTATCAATATTAAATTATTGTAAATATTTATCAAAATTTTAATTTCAGAACTTAGATTTGTATTTTTAATTAAATGAAAAATCAAATCATAAAAATGAACATAAGACTATGAAACAATAAAATTACGAAGCTACATAATAACGTAACGAAACCTAACGAAAATGAAACCCCGAAAATGAAACCCCGAAACGAAAATGAAACCCCGAAACGAAAATGAAACCCAGAGGAGGTTTCTTTTTAGCTGAAAATTAAATACACACAATGCACATATATATATATATATATATATATATATAACAAATAATAATATATTTAAATATATATAATATAATCTATCTAAAATATATATATATATATATATATATATATATATATATATATATATAATAATATAACAAATAATTCACTTTGTATATATATAACATATCTATATATATCTATGTATATAAAATTTTGCTTTTGCTCGTTGCATATTAAATTATTACTGATATAAATAAATATCCGCTTTACCGTTGGTTTTTATTATTATTATTACTATTATTATTATTATTATTATTATTATTATGTAGTAGTAGTATTAGAAGTAGTAGTAGTATTAGTAGCTGTAGCAGTAGCAATAGAAGAGTATATTATTATTATTATTATTATTATTATTATTATTATTATTATTATTATTATTATTATTATTATTATTATTATTATTATTATTATTATTATTATTATTATTATTATTATTATTATTATTATTAAATAATATTTTATACTTTAACAATTAATGTATTAGAGTTTTTAGAAAGTTTTTAAATTGGTCTTTCGAAATACTTTTCGAAAGAGCTTTCAAATTAAAATGAATTTTAGAATAAAATTTGAAAATTTGAAAATTTAATCAGAGAAATTTAATTTGAAGTAAAAAATGAAATTAATTAAAATTAATTTGATTTTGAAAAAAATGAAATTTAATAAAAAATGAAATTAATAAAAATTTGATTTGGAAAATTGAAAATTAATTTACAATTTCACTTAATAATATTAATAACAATAAAAAATGAAAATCAGTTTGCAATAAAAATTGATTTATTTTTCTTGCAAAAGTTTCAGTTAATAATTTCAATAATAATAATTATTAATGGTTTTTTTCTACTTACGAATTGATTTTTGGTTTGTCTTCTTAAAAGTACTTTTCGAAGTAAAAAATGAATTTTAGCAAAATTTTAATTTTTATATATATATATATATATATATATATATATATATATATATATAATAATATATATATAATAATTTATATTAATTTAAAATAATATATTATATAAATATATATAATATATATATATAATATATATATATATATATATAATATATATATATATATATATAATATAACATAATATATCCAATATAATATATCTAATATAATATATTCAATATTTTAAATAATATATCAATATAAATATTAATATATATATTAATATATTTATATATAAATAAAGTGAGTAAGCTTAAGCTCCCAAATTTTTCTAAGTTTAAAAATAATGAATTTTTGATTGTTTGTTTGCTTCACAACAAAAAGGACTTAAATATTTCGTTTTTAGCGCTTTAAGTTAAATAATATTAAATTTTGAAGTACTTTTAAATTCCTATTTATTTTTTTTTTAAAATGGTTAACCTGCAGCGAAAGAATGAGCTCTGGCTCTTGTTCCTCGTCTTTTATACTAGGTGGGTTGTTCAATCTGGGATTTCTTAGATGTATATCCTGTGGAAAATCTTAATAAAACATGTCATTTCTGTTTCCATGGAGACATTAACGAATAATTTAAAAGAAATTTGTTTATGAAAAAATGATTGAGCAATGGGAATTTTCTAACTAATTAAATAAAACGTATTAGATTATTGAAGGGTTTTACCCAGTGGGTTTACCATATTTCACCCATTGTTTTTTTATATTAAATATATAATGTTACTCTTAATTGATATCCTGTTTATTAGAATATTTCCAGATTAAGCAATCATCTTTTGGAATCTCCCTTTCAACTATTTTTAAAACTTAAAAATTTGAAGTGAGATTAAAAAAAATCAAAAATATTAAATAAACTAAGATATTATAAAAGTTCTAACTAAAAATCAAGATAATAGTTTATGCAATAAACTATTATGTAATGTTCCGGCTTGTGTTCCATAATGTGACCGAGTACGGGTTTGGTTCTTGAAATCTTCGTGTAAGAGTCGAGTTCTTCTCCGTCTCGTAAGCCTTTTCTCTCCTTTGTATCTTTTGAAGTATCCCATTCGCCATGTCTCCATTATACCTTAAAGAGAAGAAATATATTCGCAGCAGTATTGGGTCTTAAAAGATTGGAAAGATTTACATGTTAATATGTTAAACCAATATAAGTAAATTCTAAGAATTATATTAAATGAACTGTATGAGAATTACTGTCATATGTTATATTGAATTTAGTTTTTTTTTTGGGGTGTTTTAAATTTTTTGTTTTGTAAATTGGGCCTTGATTGTTGTATCAAGTAATGTTTAATGCCTGTCTGTGTAGTTTGTTACATTGTTGCATAAAGTGAGTTTTTAAGTGACGAATTGATATCTGAAAACAGTGTTGCATGCTGTTGGTATGTTCACATACCAGTGTTTTGAATTGTTAATTGACAGCTAAAGTTGTAGACTATGTGATATGATATGAATGTTAATGTTATTATCATTGAAATATAAAAATGATACAAAAGAAATTAAAAGTAAATTAAATTCTTAGGAAAATTCTTCCATATTTCGTTTTCTAGAAATCTGTATTTTCATTAAAAATATTTTTAATAGGGATTATTATAATCTGATGAACAGGGGATAATAATCAAATTGTAACCAATTGTTAAAAACATAAGCTTTACGTTTCGTAAAATGTTAAAAAATGGTTAAAGATTGTTAAAAAATAGTAATTACAATCTTTTCAACTAACTTTTATATTAACAGGGACATTATTTAATATAAAAATAATAAGTGAAATTATAAATAAAAATAATTAGTAAAATTAAAACTATAATTTAAAATACTGTATAAAGATTGAAATAAATGTCTTCATCCTTAAAATTTGATATTAACTGAAATTTGTTACTTATTTCATGCTGGGACAATGCTGTGACTATATATAATGAAGTCCATCCCTAGGACTTAATATAATATTGAATAAATTGTACCAGGTTCCAAGGATAAATTCAATTATATTTTACTAAAATAATTCTCGTTTATCTTACATTCATGTGCTTTGAAGTAATAAAATTATATGAAGTAAATTATAAACAATCATATCAAGTTTTCAGGATAAGTTCAATTATAATTCAAATTAAACTGAGTGGTGATGTTTTTTCTCAATGATATGTTAATTCATCAGCAACAAGCATTGTCAATAACTTGTCTGCTACTGTTGAATCACAATATCCTGAAAAATGGTTACATTATCGTTCCCTGATAAAATACTTACTGCAGCAAAATTCTGTAAAAAAGTTTTGCATTAAGATTAGTAAATAAATAAAATATAGATTCCTTTAAAAAAAATTAAATAAGTTTTCTTTTCCTGTTATTATAATTACCAAGATTATATTACTATATTACCAAAAAATATAAAAAGTTGATAGAAATTATTAATGTTGAGTTACCCACACAAAAAATAAATATCATTTAATATAGCATTCATCAAAAAAGCTTTTCTGGTACATATTTTATCTGTTATTTAGCTTGGCTATTGATATAATAAAGTTAAGCGTTAAAATACTTAAAATTCTAGGTGTTCCTATTCACCTATGCATGATCAAATATTCATGAAAAAATGAACTGAAATTGTGTGTTGTTTTACGTACGCATAATCGTGCGTGTACATGTCTTTTATGTCAAACTTGGTGACTTGTGTTGCACTTACATTTCCTTTTAATATTATCATTAACATTATGATGTGTGTATGAAGAAAACAGATTAGAAATTTATATAGTATTCAATTTCCAACCGGTACTTTTGCTCCTCATGCATACATGGTATGTACATTTATGTATATCAAATGAATGTATGAGCGTATGCATATGTGCTTGTGTTACTGCTGTAACATGTTTGTAAGTACTAATAAATGGTGGTTTTTAAATGATTAAATCCAATCAAGATTAGAAATTTCTAGTACAGAAAACACTTAGTTACATGACATCTTGCAAGCTAGAAACCTCAAATGTTTCGGTTTTACTTGACTGAGAATCTCGTGGTGTGTTGAATTTCAACTCTTTCATTACCACATTAAGTTACAAGTAATGGTGTAATGACTGAAATTACATCAATATAATGTAAGGTCTGTAACCTTGTTTGTAGCAATCCTTAACAAATTCGTAGGTGAATCACGTTAAAATTACAGCTTGTGAATGACAACTGTATGTTTATACTAGCCTAAAACTTAACACCGCCGTGGTCCATCTGTGTGTTAATGGGCAAACAGTTTAACTAAAAAAAAATGACATTAAGTTGCTTGGTTATGACTTATCAAAATATTATTAAATACTGTCTAAGATTTATTAAAATTCATTATAGAACTATATCAGTTTAGAAGAAATGCAAAAATTATAACTGATATAAGGTTATAATTCAGAGTGGGTAGCCGTGTGCTGAATCACTAGTGGCTCCCTATTTGTTCACCTATTATGAGTTTTTCGCATGACATGCCGAATATTGGTAATATTACCACTTATATTTACGTTAATAATATAAATTATCTTTAAGATTGCTATCCTTTATACGTCGGCTCATTGTGTGTGAAACAAAATGTTAAACAAATTACTGTATTGTATTTCAACATATGATATCTGTAAAAAAATTATTAAAGTAAAATATTACTTATTCAAAAAAAAATTGTTTTTAATACATGATGACTTTTTGAATTATATGCGACTCCAACTTTTGGTACTCTAAGTTTAATTTCATCAGAATCCCATAAGCTGAAGTAGTATACACTTACTTGTTTATTTCCAAGAGTGTTCTTATTCTTTTGAATTAGCCTTTTGATTTAGAACGATGTTGCTCTTCGTGTCAGCTGTTTAGTCCTCTATCACCAGAATCACACTTCCTTCTTCTAAAATTATTTTCTAAAATTATTTTCTTCATTGATTAGTTTTCTAACTATTATTGTTCTTAAAGAAAGTTGTTTTCTTTCTTATACTTGTTCAACATTAACTTTTACTGCTGTCTTCTTATGACTTTAAAGTATCGAATCAATGGTTCCATCTTTTCTTTCCTAAAGATGTTTTGACTTTACATTACTTATGGATACACAGGTTCTCTTACCGGTCTCACTACATTTGTCCTGTATCCATCTATTTCTTTCTTTATATATAAACATTGAACTTAGAAAATTATTAGCTTTATTAGCTCGTATACGTATGTGTTCAGTAGAAAATATTTGCGAAATTAAGCCTTATTGTTATAAACTTCTTTTGTTATTATTTGGTTCCTTCTTCCATTTGAAGCAATGCGTCTGGATAGTTAAACGTGCACTTTCTCGTATCCTTCAACAATGTCAAATTTCAGATTGGTAAGTTCTGATGATCCTATTGATCCTGTAACATGGTGCTTCTGGCTTCTTCGCCATCAACCTTTCTTTATGATTTTTCTATGAGTTTACTCATATCTGTATTTCTTGTTGAACTTCTTAGCAAAATGTTTCTTCTATGTTTCACCAATTATCAGTGAGATAGTTAAGGTTTCTTCTGTGGTTCCCTTAAATATTGAATGTGTCTTGCCTTTCTTCCCGATCCATTTGTATTCGATCCGATGGTACAACTGAAATGCTACTGTAACTGTTTTTGTCTAAGATAATTGAACCGCTGATAATACTGAGAGTTATCATGATGAAGAACAAGCATATATCATTATTTATATATATAAGATATATATTAAGTATCCATATATTTATAGATATATATATATATATATATATATATATATATATATATATATATATATATATATATATATATATATATATATATACTATATATATATAATATATACTATTATATAAAGGCTTTCTTCATATTGGAACCAGACAGTTGACTGATGCTCATTCTATCCCTTTTGGATGAGCTTACTTTTATTATTTATCATTTTCTTGTTCTGTTATTTCTTCTTAATAACTTTATTTCTTTTAAGCTCTCACTATTTATACTTCTACATGTGTCCAACGTGAGCGTTATTTTACGATAATCTCTCTATCTCCCTGTCCTTTCCCCTCGTAAGCCATGAGAGAAATTAACAGACTTCAGCAAAGAAAGAAGTTCAATAACCTTCTTCATGGCTGATTCTCTATTTTCGGACATTAACTCTCTTTCCGGGCCCTAAGGCTTCCTTAGTTTTATGAAAGTTACTCTAATGTGTGCGATCTGCTGCCCCATATCGTTCTTTATGTTGTAGTTCTTGCAGGGTTTTTGATATTCTGTTAGAATTTAAATGGCATTTTCTAAGACTGTTCTTTATCCTTTTATATGCATCATGGTGTTCAAGTATTGTTTCGCTTATATTACAACCTGCATTTCTTATATTCTACTGATCACAATAAATCCGAGGTGTAACTCTAGTTTTTGTCTTTCAAGGCGACTCAAGATATTGTTTACGGAATATTAAAATAGTAGAATTATAAAGAAAATTCAGGTTGTAATATAAGGAAACAAATTGAACACATGATGCATATAAAAAGGCATAAAGACACATTAAGAAAATGCCATACTAAATTCATACAGAATATCACTAAAACCCGTGCAGTAACTACAACAATAACGGAACGAATATCAAGCAAGATCGACACATTACAGATACTTTCATAATACTAAAGAAGCCTTTGGGCGGAAGAAGTTAATGTCCGAAAATAGAGAAATCAGTCCTTAAGAAGGTTATGGAAGATTATTTCTTTGTGAGGTCCTGTTATTTCTCCTCATCGCTTAACGAGGAAAGGACAGGCGAGATATGAGAGATTACGTAAAATAACGCTCACCGTTGGACACAGTAGAAGTATAAATAATAAAGCTGTAAAAAGAAAGTAAAACTGTTAAGAAGAAAATAACAGAACAAAATGATAAATAATAAAGTAAGCTCATCCAAAAGGAAAGAATGAGCACATCAGTCAACTGTCTGGTTCCAAATATGAAGAAAGCCTTATATATATATAATATATATATATATATATATAATATATTATATCTTATATATAATATATATATTATATATTATATATATAATATATATATTAATATATATTATATTATATATATATATATATATATATATATAAATAATGATATATGAGTTTTTTTTATATGATAACCTCTCAGTAATTATCTAAGGGTTCAATTAATCTTAAGACAAAGACAGGTTACAGTTACATTTTAGTTTATCCATCGGATCGAATAAAATGGAATCGGGAAGAGAATGACAGATTCAATATTTAAGGGAACCACATAGAAAAAAAAAACCAAAAAAAGAAAGTAAAAAGAAAAAAAACCCGTAGCACACTGATGATTTGTGAAACATAGAAGAAACATTTTGCTAGAGTTCAACAAGAAATACAGATATGAGTAAACTCATGATAAAAATCATAAAGAAAAGGTTGATGGCAAAGAAGCCAGAAGCACCATGTTACAGGATCAATAGAATCATCAGAACTTACTAATCTGAAATTTGACATTGTTGAAGGATACGAGAAAGTGCACGTTCAACTATCCAGACGCATTGCTCAAATGAAAGAAGGAACAAATAATAACAAAAGAAGTTTATAGCAATAAAGCTTAATTTTGCAAATATTTTCTACTGAACACATACGTATACGAGCTAATAAAGCTAATAATTTTCTAAATTCAATGCTTATATATAAAGAAAAAAATAGATGGATACAGGACAAAGGTAGTGAGACCGGTAAGAGAACCTGTGTATCCATAGTAATGTAAAGTCAAAACATCTTTAGGAAAGAAAAGATGGAATCATTGATTCGATACTTTAAAAGTCATAAGAAGACATAAAGCTTAATGTTGAACAATGTAAGAAGAAAGAAACAACTTTCTTTACGGAACATAATAGTTAGAAAACCAATCAATGAAGAAAATAAATTTAGAAGAAGGAAGTGTGATTCTGGTGATAGAGGACTAAACAGCTGACACGAAGAGCAACATCGTTCTAAATCAAAAGGCTAATTCAAAAGAATAAGAACACTCTTGGAAATAAACAAGTAGGTTTATACAACTTCAACTTTGGGGATTCTGATGAAATTAAAATTAGAGTACCAAAAGTTGGAGTCGCATATAATTTAAAAAGCATCATGTATATAAATGAGTAAGAGTAAGTAGTATTTTGATCATCAGTCAGGAAAAACATTTAAAAGTGTACATTTAGGTAAACACTAGAGATTCATTCAACCTTTTGTAATAAACATTTACATACATTTTGTAATTTTTATAGTTTGTCAAAACATAATGACCCAAAGTATAAAAGATAGCAATCTTAAAGATAATTTATATTATTAACGTAAATATAAGTGGTAATATTACCAATATTCGGCTGGCGCCCACCGGCCTGGCGGTGGGTGGGGGTGGGGTGGGGTAGCGTCTCCGACGCAAAAACTCATAATAAGGTGAACAAAATAGGGAGCACTAGTGGAAGTTCACACACGGCTTACCACTCTGAATTATAACCTTATATCAGTTATAATTTTTGCATTTTTCTTCTAAACTGATATAGTTCTATAATTGAATTTTAATAACATTTGATCGATGCATAATGAATATTTAGTGTAAGTCATAATAACCACATAATTCTCATTTTTTTTTAGTTAAATGTGACCATTAAACACGATGACACGCATTAAGTTTTAGGTAGTATAAACATACATTGTCATCACTAGCTGATTTTAACGTATCACCTACGAATTTGTTTAAGATTGCATACAAACAAGGTTACAGACTTACCATTATATGATGTAATTTAGTCATTACAAATTACTTGTAACTTTAATGGTGTTAATGAAAGAGTTGAAATATCAACACACCACGAGATCTCAGTCAAGTAAAACCTAACACATTTAGAGGTTTCTAGTTGCAAAAGTGTCATGTAACTAAAGGTTTTGTAACTAGAAATTTCTAATCTTGTTGGATTTAATCAGCCCTAAAACACCACGATTTGTTAGAATAACAACATTTAATACTTCACGTAAGTTTCAAAACCGTAACGATAGTATACATCATTCGTAGATGTAAATTATGAAATATACATAAGGTAATTCATATGGGGGCATTCCATACATATCTGAACGTAATACTTACATATAGAGCATTATGTGTATATGCAAACGACATGAAAACATTTGTGCATTAATTGATTTCACAATCAAAAGACACATTAGTCTTGTTATATTTAGTTTAAACTGACGTCCAGTCATAATTAATAACATAACACTTCGTCCAGTCATGTATTAATAACATAACATTTTATAACATAACAAGTTCATGTTCATAAATATTCAATCATGTTTAAATACATAAACACACCTAGTATTTTATGTTTAAATTTTATTTTATCAAAAATAGGTAAACAAAAAGGTGTAAGGATGATTGTGGAATAATGGTGTGAATACAAGAATACGTTTTTTATTTACAAATTAAATAAATGACATGTGTGAATACACAGAATATTCTCCCATTCATTATCATTCTCACTAATTCACACACGCACACAAAATTTGTTATATTTTTCTTATATAGCTAAAATATAATTTTTGGTAATATAGTAATATAATCTTGGTAATTATATTAACAGGTGTACACGAGAAAACTTATTTAAATTTTTAAAGGAATTTATATTTTATTTATTTACTAATCTTAATACAGAATTTTTTTTACAGAATTTTGCTGCAGTAAGTATTTTATCAGGGCACGATAATGTAACCATTTTTTCAGGATATTGTGATTCAACAGTAGCAGATAAGTTAGTGACAATGCTTGTTGCTGATGAAAAATTTTAAATATTACCCTTTAGATCAACAACTTATTACCAAGTGCTTTCGAGTTACTTTGCAGGTTTGCAGATTAATGAATAACATGTAAAATTACTCGAGGATACTTGTTTATAATTTACTTCGTGTAAATTTATTACTTCAAAGCACATGATTGTAAGATAAACGAGAATAATTTTAGTAAAATATATTTGAATTTATCTTTGGTACTTTAAATTTATTTGATATTATGATTAGGTATCCAAGGGATGGACTTCATTATATATACGTCCCGAGCATTAATTAAAATAGAAATAAGTAGACAAATTACAGTTAATATCAAATTTTAAGGATGAAGACATTTATTTCAATCTTTATATAGTAATATTGAAATTTCAATATCTTATAAATTTACTAATTATTTTTTATTTATAATTTTCGTGATAACTCTGTTATATCGAATGATCGAAAGCTGTTTAAAGATATAAAAGTCTATAATTATTAGAAAAGGTTGCAACTATTTTTTTAACAATTTTAACAATTTTTTAACAATTTTACCAATTTTTTAACGATTTTAACAATTTTTAACAATTTGAATATTGTCCCTGTTCATCAGATTATAATAATCCCTATTACAAATATATTTTTGAAAATAACAGATTTTCTAGAAAACGAAAATATGGAAGAATTCTTCCTAAGAATTTAATCTATTTTAGAAAATTTTTATTTCGAATTTTTCTGTTTGTGCAAATAGTGTTATTTGATTTCAAGCCTTCGAATAATATCATTCATAGTCTACAACTTTGCTAAGCTCAATTAACAATTAAAACACTGGTAATGTGAACATACAACAGCATGCAAACACTGTTTTAAACATCAAATTCAGTCACTAAGTATGTTTGTTTGTTATGTTGCAAAACAAACATACACAACAGCATTTAAACATTACTTGATACAACAATCAAGGCTAAGAGAGGCACTAAATAACAGAAGAGCAATTAGTAATATGTTTTATAGGACACTGACGCCTCAATACAGTTCATATTATATATAACGAAAACTTCTATACGCAGTTACAAGAGCAATACTCAAGATTTATTATATTCTAAGCAATGATTTTTCTTTCCAATCTTTTTAAAGACGCCTAAGTACTGCTGCCCGATACTTCTGCTTCTTTCTACATTTAAGGTACTACATGGAGGAGCAACTCGGACGGAATGCGGACCGCCTTCCAACAAGATCAACATCCAATCGGCAGAGAAAAGGCTTCACTGACGCTAGACCGCAGAAGCGATAACTCGGACCTCTTAAACACGCACAGCCATTCAGAAAGCCAAACCCGTACTCGGTCGAAGCAAAAGGAAAGAAAACATTAGCAGAACTCAATTTAACAAGCCGGAACATTAGATAATAACAAATTTGGTTAAAATATAAATTTGATTATAAACTATTAACTTTTTAAAATATTTTAATTTAATCTCAATCATTTTTATTTTTTAACTATGAAAGCGCTTCTGAACTTTTAAGTTTTAAAAAATTTGTTAAGCCATGAGAACAGAAAAGATAATTTCTTTATTTATAAACAATCTATTTTCCCCCCAAATTAAAGTAAAATCTATAATTATTTCATATAAAAAATACCAATGGTGAAATATGAGTAAAACCCACTCGGGTAAAACCCTTCAATACATCTCAATAAGCGTTCTTATCTTATTGATTTAGCAAAATTCCCGAATTGGCTCAATCACTTTTCATAAACCAGGTTCTCCCTGGAAATAAATTAATTTGACATGACTACCAATTTCAAGATAAGATTTCAACACCAGATACATGATCACCTTTAAGCAGCATCCTGTTCCAACAAAGGCATAATCCCATCTAAGCAAATCCCAGATTGACAATTCCCTACCTAGTATTATAAAAGACGAGGAACAGAGCCAAGAGCTCATTCTTTCGCTGCAAATTAACCTTCGGCTTAAAATAAAAGAATAAATTAGAATTTTAAAAAGTAACTTCAAATTGTAATACTTATTAACGTAAAAGCGCTAATAATAACGACACACATATTTTGTAAAGTCCATTTTTTGTTGTGAACATAGAAAAAATCGACCCAACAATTTCATATTATTTGTTGAAACTTAGAAATAAATAATCCTCGGCGAGCGTTAAGCGGTTAAAGAACTTTATTATAATATAATAAATAGACTGACGAAAATTATGTTTGTTTGTGACATATTATATTGGACTAATAACTATTACTTTATATACTAGAATATTATTATTGAACAAAATTTGTATATTGGATATATTTATGATATACCTTTCTTGTATTATATATATAAATACTAGTAGGTATATATGGATAT
>JABUQX010041684.1:0-15000 GCA_015478945.1 Trachelipus rathkii
TGTGAATAATAAACCTACTTAGTTTATAATTAAATAAATAATATAAAACTTATAAAATATTTATACGTATTTAGATATGCTTTTCTTATAATTCACAATATACAAATTTATGAACTTCTTAAAACTTTCTACGACAGAAATACAGATTATAAATTTACAACAATTTAATAAATATCATATATATGTATAAATCTACAAATGAGTTTTATTATATTTATATAAACTTGAGGTTACCCACTGCCCAGCATTTATGAAAAAAAATATATGATGGTCTCAATTGAAATAATGCACAATTTTTTATACAGAAAAAAAAGTACAGAACAGAAGAATATTATTAAATGATATGTTTTTAAAGGTGTTTCTATAAAAATGATAACGAATTCTATCATGATAATTTCATACTATTAATTATTTGTTATTTTGAAATATACCATAATAATATTTACATTAAGTTTTGAAAATTAAGTCTGTTTAAATAGATAAAAAATTATTAAATAACTTATATACTCCCATTATAAGTTTTTATCTTAAATATATTACATTATATATAAACTTCTAGAAACTACTATTAAAAAACGTAAATTATCTCATATAAAATATATATCATTAAAAATTTAATTAAATAATATTTAGTTAATTATCTTTATTATATTAAATATTGAGTAATTTTATAAAACCAAATATTTCATTAGTTCAGCATTTGAAAAAAATTAAATGTTGTTTTACATACTTATGGAAAGTACAAATTAACAAATAAAGACACAAATAAATATATATACTAATCTTATGCTTTATCTACCGTATAAATGGATAAATAATACTTAAAATTGACGATTTATTAAATGAATATTCAATATATTAATATTGATTGTATTAATATAGTAACCAAACATTATATTCATCATATACTAGTGAAAACCTGTTTATCTAAATAAAAATATATTTTAATATTATCTATATAAATTATATATATTATAATATCTACTTCAAATGTTATTACACAATTACAATATTAAATTAGTAACTTCTATATAAAATGATATAGTATATTTATTACCTAAATCAACAATATATGAAATTAATTATGATAATAGATTCTTAAAATTAGAATTTTTATATTATAACACGGATTATACTAATACAATAATAAGAAAAAATAAAAATTAAATATGATTTAATAACATAATAGATTAACAATAAATCAACTACTAATAGTCTTTAAAAAAATGACAGAAAAAGCTAACTGCTAATATCGTAATAATAGATTAGTATACGAGTGTAATAGATGATGGAATATATAATAGGCATAGTTATCTCTATCAAATAAGACACAGTACGAATCTATTATTAGTTATAGTATAGGAAAGCAAATCACATATATCTTCTCATATTAGTTGGAGAATATAGTCGAGCGAGATTTTTTAATAACTTACAAAATAATATATTTAACCTTCATATAAAAACTTATTTCATTCCATACTGTTCTTACAATATACTTGATTCCACTGATTTTACTATAATCATGTTGAATCATACGTCACTCTTGATTAAAACCTGATGTAGCGGATCTGTTGTTCATAACTAAAATAATATACGAAGAACTTTAGTTAAGAAATATATGTGGGAGTAATAGCTAATATATCTTAAAAGTGATTCTTAATACAGGTCATTAAAAATTAAATCAGACAAATGATCCACAAAAGATGTATTAATAGACATTTGAACTTATAAATCTTATCGTGCATAATTTTTCATATATAAGCGTGTATAATGTATAGTTTATATTAGTATTAAGGTTTGTATTATATTTATTTATATTGTGTGACTGAAACTTTTCATATAATGTTGTATATAAGAATAACAGAATATTCATAGTGAAGTTATATTTAAAATAAATAATATTTAGTATTTATTATAAAGCTATTTACTCTAAAGAAATATTTACGACATATTTTCTAAATTATTCACATTAACAGAATTTAGAACTCCTAAAAGGTACGATTTTCTCATTAAAAATTCATAACATTATAATGAAAATTATATTTGGAGAATGGGAAAAATATATGAGTTTAATTATTATAACCGGTATTACTAAAGTAGTTGTTTTTAAATATAATGTTACATTTAGAATGTTATATATCATATATATATATACCAAAAAGCTAGAATTAGATAATTTATAATTACGCCTATAAGATAATTTCCGGGCATATCGATAAAAATAATCAGTATATTTTTAAATTAAAATTCATAATAGATTGAGTTGATAATATTGTATCTTAACCAAAATTTCATAGTTTATATAATGTCGAAAACTACTCGTTTGCAAAAATAAAAATATATAATATACACTTCATATAATAAATAACTCGCTAATTACGTTAAAATAATTCACTAATAATAATAATTAAAATACTACCTTAATAAAATGATATACTGTAATATTTATTATCTACTACAAAATTTCAATAAACATATATATATACATTCTCTTGGTATAATCCTTAAAATATAATGAGTTTTATTAAAACGAGGATTAAATGCCATTCTTTGTGAATAAAAATAATCTCCTTTATCAATTGAAATGCAATTTCAAAATAGCAGAAAAAAATATTATATAAAATTGATATTAGAGTTGTACTATTAAATGGACGAGTATTTTAATGATATAATTTAAAATATTAATGTTTTTAATAATTAATACCCATATTAAATAATTTATCATTAAGTCTATGAAAAATCAAGTTTTATTTAAATGAATTATTTATTAATAACTTCTAAATTACGACTTACTTTATCTACAATACAATTCACAGTATTATATAGAACAGGTATCTAAAGATACGATTTTTATCTATCATAACTTTCAACATTTGAGAGAATATATCCAAGATAATCTTAAAATTGAGTTTAAACGGTATTTCAAGCATTTTGAAAAAAATAATATTGATAAGTTTAAAATATTGAGAATAATATGCAATATTATCAAATAATAAGTATACAATAAATGGAAAATTTTATAATAAATAAGTTTAATATATAAAGTAAATCTGTAACATTATATGTTTTATCTTTGTTAAATGTATAAATTGATATATTAATATATTTATATGTTTATTATATTAATAAATACTAATCATATCAAAAGTTAGAAATTTTCTGTTTTATTAAATATAATAATAATTTTAAACATTCTAAAATTAACGCTTATTTCACTTAAATTATTCGATCATCAAACTTTATAGACATAATCTAAAAGTTACGAATCTGTTCCTTCAAATTTTATCTATAACATATTATTTATGAAAACATACTTATTTGTAATTCTTAATAGATCTCATTTTTAAGAATTTCGTCTTACACCGAGCAACTCTCTGACTGTCTTAATTAGTGCACTGAAGAGACATTCAATTTGATATAAATAGACAGAACTGACTTCATTTTGATATTCTCCTACATGTTGATACTAATGTACAAGTATATAACCCCAATATTCAAGGCGCAGAAAATAGGTCAAAGATCGAACCAAGAGGAACGTTTTCATATATAGATTAGCGCATAAGTTGCTGCATTAATGAGGTAGAATCCTTAAATCCTTCGTCAACATGCACAACTATTTCATAATATATTAACATATTGAAAATTCAGAATTTATGTCTAACCAAATATTCCATCAGCTCTGAAAGCCCGTTTAACCGTAAATGTATGATCTAATCGTTAGGTATACGATCTTTAAATTACACGTTATCGGCCTATTTAGGCTGTCATATAAAAACAAGTCTTCGATTTACTAGACATTATGTCTGCAATAGTTAAATTTCTCGCTATTATCCTAGACTCTTTTATTACTTTATACGTGGATTTGCTATCAAAATTTCGTTCTTGCAAATAAACACTAAATATTTCTAACCATTAGTAATTATTTTTGGTAATCTCTATATAAATATATGAGCTGTTATCTAAATACTAGGATTTTCAGCATGATAAATATAATAA
Organism: Trachelipus rathkii; assembly: GCA_015478945.1. Classification (NCBI taxonomy): domain Eukaryota; kingdom Metazoa; phylum Arthropoda; class Malacostraca; order Isopoda; family Trachelipodidae; genus Trachelipus; species Trachelipus rathkii. The sequence continues at coordinate 3,997 of JABUQX010041684.1, forward strand.
ATTTAGTATATATATATATAATCATATAAAATATAAGTATTAATATATATTCATAATAAAGCAGATAAAATATAAGTACGAACGATTTATTTAAATAGTTTATTAAAGTAGATAGTCTTAAATTGAACGTTTTAAATAAATCAATATAGTCTTTTATCTACATAGTTATATCATTTAAGTTAAGTTAGTAAAACCTTGAGTTTAATTTAAATAAAAATTATAATATCATTTAAAATATTAACGCTTTTTCTTAAATATTCACACCAGTACATAAAATTATAAAAGATATAAACTATCTAAAAAGTACGTATCACTCGACTATATCAACCAAAAACATCAAACTTGGGTTGAAGAATTGTAAATCATGCGAAAGAGTCAATATAAAAATAGAATTTTTGTAACAGAATAGATACTAGGACATATAGTTGACGAAAAGAGAGCCTCAGTCGTTTTACGCTCCATTGCGCGTTAATATCGCATAAATTTATCAAGAATAGTCACGGCAGAATACAGAATAAATAATCACACTCCTAGAGTCTTCCCGAGTTTGATATTTCAAAACTGACAGTTACTTTATAGTTGCAGAAATAATCCAGAAGACTATAATCTATGATTATCTAGTATATATATATAACCAAATATTCACAATTATGAAACCGTTTTATTTATAAAAATAAAAAAATATTTAAACTATAGCTAAAATGTACGCTTATTTATATATATCCAGCTGTATTTATGTAAAATTTTAACAATTAAGATGCCTTTATTTATAAGACCATATCTATAAACATATACTACGCTATATTTTAGGACCTATAAAGTTACCACAATTTTGAATATAATTTGGTATATCTAAAAAATTGTAGTTTATTACCGAGTGAGAGGATTTCAGCATTTGACAAATATAAAATGTGTCCTTACATTAAAATACTTAACATATACAAAAAGAGAAAAAGACGAATATTATAGATTAAATAGTGTATTGAGTGATCATAAATTATGAGGATAACGTTCATTTTATAATTAGCAATAATAATTCACAATATTCTTATGATTTTATTGATATATTATCCAACAATATAATTTCATATTTAGTAGAACTTAAGTTATGCTATTTTAAGATCCTAAAACAAATTTTTAATACGAACTATCTAATAAACTTTACGCTTATATATTACTTATAACTAATCTAGTACTAAACATATATCTATTAACTATATAGATTGTTCACAGTACAAGACCACCGAGAGTATATAAAGGATATACTTAGCTAATCACTCCCCCGATCGAAAATTCCAAGCAGTTAAATTATTTGGTACCCAAAATAAGTACTGCATCATATAAAACACGTACTAGAATATATGAGATATTTATATATATTGTGAGATTTTATTTATTCTTTATTATCTTAATATCATATTTGAAAAATTAATTAAATTGATGTTTCATTGAATGGTTAGATTGCTCTAAATAAAGTATCATGAAATAATGTAGAAATTTAATATAATTTGAGATTAGTGGTACATGGTTGGTAAATATATTTGAGACAGTTATTATTTTATATTTATTATAAAATGATTAATATATATTATTATATAATTTTTTATTAATTATATATTTATTATAATTTATATATACCTATTAATTATACGTTATATATTATTATATCTATATATATATTTTATTATTACATATATGTTATTGTTGATATAAAATGGTAAGCGAGATAATCCATTATCTATGTCTTTATTTTATATATATCAAAAAAAAAATAATATTTAAACACACGTCTAAAAAAACATCATTTATTAAAACGTCTGATGCGAGTCTATAGAGAAATTAATGCTATAAATTTCACAACATATATCAAACTATAACAATTTTAGATATACTCTTTAAAGCAAAGCGAGTATTGTTCAATTTATCTGACATAATTCACCAGACACTTTAAGTTAATAATTATTTATTTTTATATTTACTAAGTTATACCCCATAGTTTATTAGAGTCCGTTTATGCATTGCCATTTTCAATACATAATAATGTGTTTCATATATATATAAATGAACATTTGAAATAGATGTTGTATGTTCCGTAGAATTAATAATTCTTTTTGAGATGTCTATATAAAATTAGGTACGTTCTATTTATTAATATAGAAATTTTCAATAGAATGATTAGTGTACGGCAATCGAATAACAATAATAGATATTATCAAAGTTTAATAATGTGTATTTTACTAGGTACTATGTAATACATATATCAAATAACTAGCATCAACTAGCAGTATAATTAAACATATCTAACCTCAGGTCACTTTCTCCAAATTACTATTTAATTTTAGGTCACTAATTTTATCATCATTTGTTAAAATTAATTAATATCTCACAAAAGTACTTGTTATTATGAAGGTAACTTAAAAATCCAAAATTCAACAATTTGAATCACAATCGGCTGCAGCAAAATCAATTCAATCCATGCACTTAACGAAAATATGATGAAAACGAGGTTTATTATTTTATTAAAGATAAAGTCTTTCATCTTAATTTTCTTAATATGCGTCAAGTCATAGTAAAGATATATAATAATATTTTGAAAAATCGTTTAATAATTATTATCAAAAGCATAAAATGAATTATTTAGTAATATACTTTTATTTAGTCACACCTCAACGTATGAAAGAAATTACATCATTCAGTTTATATAATATTAATATACCAAATATTTAATTAGATGTGAAAACCTGTTTTAAATAAACAAATTTGTAGTTGTTGTTATACGGAGGGTTACTTTAAAGTTTCACTATTTAACAAAATTTATTAAGTAACTCTATTATAAGTCAAACTTATTCTTCCTAAATTTCAACATTATTATATAATTAATATATGTAATATTCATATATAATTGGTATTCAATTCAATCACGGATAATTTTTCACACATATTGTAAAAAAGATAACTCTCAACTCACATATCCTCCTCCATTAGGATTAAGTATGAATACAAGCTAGAAATTATAAAAATTAAAGTATTTAAAAGTGGGTTACTCATTAAAATTGACGATTATATGTTAAATGAAATTTATATTTAATAATTGTTTATATTATTTTATACAGAATATCTCATCATAATATGTCATTTACACCTTGTTTTGAATTTATTCCTATTATTAAATGCATTTATTGTGTTTTCTATTAAAAATTTCAAAACTCAGACTGCTCTAAAGAATTACTGCTAACTTCAACTATAACCTCCGGGAATGATTTATTCTAAAATTTCACACACAATTATATATTACATTTAGTGAGTAAGAGTATAATTCATAATAAATATGATTTCGTTAAATATGTTTAAAAATGAAGCAAGAGATTATAAGTATAATCTATCGAAAAACATATATGATGTATAATTATCATTATGAAAATATATACAAATTTGATACAAAATAAGTATAAAGCGAGAATATTCATATTCGTTATATTATAGTAGTGTCTATTAGACTATGATATTTTTTAATAGATAAATATAATATTTTATATATTTTATAATAAACCTAATATTAATTATTACTATTCATTAGTTGTACGAAGCCATGGTTTAAATAACAAATATTATTAATATAACTTTAAAAATATAGTATTTATTTATCTTAAGGTACTCTATAATTCGGCATATACAATAATAGAATTTACGAATTCCTTGCAAACGTTCTGCTCTGTTTAAATATCATAACAAATATTTATGAAATATATATATAATATAGTAGTTAAATATCTATATAAACTTGATAGTATTTAGTTTAATCATATAGGAGAAATTTATTACTCTAATACAGCAGTGAAAAATCAAAAATGTATTATCATATAAAATGTTAAATTATATATCATATTAATATATGGAATAAAGCGTTAATTTATTAAATATGATTATTTATTAGTGTACTTAAAATTAGACAGTTATAAGAATAATTATCTAAAATTATATGAGTTTATTTATAGTATATATCACAATATAATTCAATTATGTATTGAAACATATACTGTGTATATAATTAAAAAAAATTTATATAACTATATCTAAAATATGACTACCTTATTATTATATTATAACTTAAATTTATATATATTCACATTAACATAAGCTTTAAACCCACTAAAATATACGAATATTTTATTCATAACATAAATTAAAAAGATTAAGATTTGAATTTTTCAATAGAGTTTTGCTGCATGAAAATTAATCATTTTAAGGAAAATATATTATTATTCATGCAATATGTAAAAAAATAAGTAATAGAGATCATTCTATTAGAAATGCAATTTCAATCAAAGAGAGATAGAAAAAGAGTAATATATAAGTGTTTTTATATTACTCTCTAAATCAATAATTTATATGAAAAGAATTGCTTTATTTTAATAGTAAAATTTCAAATTATTATTTTATATAATATACTCCAATATAAATTCTAATTAATATTATATGTGTAATAATATGTTCTAAATAGTATAAATAGTAATCAGGCTAACTTACCTTAATTATTTACTTTTAAAATATTATTATTATCTAATAAATCATTTATAAAATATACACTAATATATATATAGTCATTTTTTATAATATTGATAAACGATATGTTTACTATAATTAATAAAAACATTTGAATTCAAATTTTGAAGAAGAGTTCTCATTTGTCTGTGAATGTGAAGTAACTATTTATTTTCAAAAAATGGCACAAGTCTAATTTTTTGAATATCAAGGAATAATTGTGGGTCCATGTTTCTAACTTTTAAAGATGCTATTATCAGTGCAATGATATTAGAGCAGGAACTACAACCTAAAGCCCTGAGAAAATATCTATTTTTTATATATATCATGAAGTTGGATCACGAGTTGAGAAGCTGAGAATTGATCGTTTTTTGTTTATCAATCGAGAGAGACAATCGAAGAGATACCCGTCGCTACCTTTGAGAATATACAGCGCAGAGAAGATAGATCTCCATTAGTTGGGTGAAAACTCCTGGACTGCCTTCCTCTGCTGAGCGACGCCAAAGGGAGAGTAATTTCTTTGTAATCACATATTCAATAAAATATATAACAATACGGTGCTTTTTCTCTATACTATTGTTATTTCTACTGTGTACAGAACGAAAGTGTTTTACCAAGACTATTTCTTCTTTCAGAAACCTAATATCTTTACTCAACCTTTACATTCACCTATCAACAACACACTCCACAACACACCCACACACACATCATCAATACACAAACCTATCACAGCTCACACACACACAAATTGAAGCTTTTTTAACCGGATTTCTAGCATTTGAAAAGACATCAAAATTTCATTGATAAGTGAAGCCTCAGAGATCAAGAAAAGACATGTATTCACTTCACACATCAATTATACATTAATTTTGGTGGTGGCAGAGCAAAAAGAAATTCTTCGCCGTAAAATATTTTTCATAATATTTATATTTTATTTATATACCAATAATAAAACCTTCAGTATTTTTGAAACCTGGTTCACCGTAGTATGATATACGATACCTCTAAGATTCGATTAAAGGCGATTGTCTAATTCTAATAAATTCTAACATATATCTAATAAATTCGATCTTCTAATAAATAGTACGGGATTTGCCTAAGGTAAATATGTCACCAAGTTGTGTCTCCTGATATATATATAGTTTAATTATCTTAATAAAAATATTTGAGAGTAAGTTTGGAAGATTAGATTGGAAAGTACCTCTTGTAGAAATGATCGGGCTGAGCGATTTGCACAAAAATATATTAATATTAGGTAGTTTCACATTAAAATATTCACAATAAATTATCAAAAGTCAGAACAGCGAATTTATAATAGTTAGGTTTATTAAAAGTTAGAGAGACGATATTATATAATATGCTAATAATATATTATGATTTATTTCTATAAGACACAATATATTTTCAATCTTAAGGATTGTGAAAACCGTTATACAAATAACAAATTTAACTTAAATTATACTAGCCTATTATAATAAAACAAGTACGATATATACAATAATTAAGAAACTCTTAATAGTTATACTGACGCATTTTTACTAACCCACGGTTAAAGTCCCAACACAGCATTATTTCGATTCGAGTATTCATGTAGTATCAAATTGTACCTAATAAAAAATATTAGCGCTATCCGATTAAGGTTCAAAATATTTCCAGAGAACTGACTAATATGATAAAATTAAATACTTTTAGTATATCATAATGTATTATGCGTAATATATTCTTAGAATTATGTAATTTCAAATCCAGATAAAGTGCCGAATTTTTAGATTTTGCATAATAGTTCAATCACAGATTCAAGTAAAACAATTGAGAAATTAAGAGTGCTTCTCATAATATACTAAGACCAGATCGATGGCTAATTCTAATGAGCCCTCAATTGATATTTCCGAATAGACGTGTTTAATTCATTTTAATCTAAAACAAGCAATCATTTCAGCTTTTAACTAGATAACATATGATATGTAGTATAAATACAATGAGTTTTTATTTAGAGACACCAACTTTATAGTTGCTTAAAACTATAACACAAGATCTTTTTTCCTTTTTTCATTAACTGGTACTGTTTAATAATACAATCAAAGTAGCTTCCTATCGAGCGAAATACGACAAATAATTTCTTACTCAACAACTCTACCTAATATCAAAAGATTGATGTCCAATATTTTAAAAAATAAATAGTGATATACACGTTAAGCTACTCTTAATAAATATCTAACCAATACGGCGACTTAGACATTTTCAATCATAGAAATTGGATTGAGCAATTAGATATCGTTATCTTCTTCTCAGCACTCCACATAGACAGTCAATACTTTTCCCATCAGAGCACTTGAAAAGTAGTATAGAGTGCCCATTATGGTTTGCACATACGATACTAAATCCTGTTATTTTAAAACTAAACTAAGATAAGTACGAGCGTCACAGCTGTGTTTTATATAGAACTCAGAAAACACGTCTGAAGTGTCTGATTGAAAATTTTATAAGAATAACTAACGTGTTGCCATATATGGCGAGAAAAACGGTGCGCACAAAATACCAAGTACGATCAGTCAATATCTTTTGCAAACCTCACTCTCTCGTGTTCCCCTTGAAAGTTTTCCGTTTTCGAATTTTTCAAAAGAATTCCTAACAATGATCTCCTAATGTTCATGAAGCATGTTTACAGTTCGATTTTAAAATCATTTTGCTTGAAGTTTCTCTCAATAATTTCATCTAACACTTTTCATCTGAGGAGCATGTCAAAGAAGTTTTAAACTAATGTTTTCAGAGCATATTACTTAGTGTATGTAACTAAATATAGTATTAATATATATTTTTTTAAAACATTAAATAATAATAATATTTTCCTTTAGCCACCCCATTAACGCTCTATTAATAAATTACTGGCAATCAAATAGTAAATAATTATAATTAACTAATTTACTTAGAATTCAGAATAAATAATAATGAATTTTTTTTCAAAATAATAATAATAATGAGAGAGAGTAAATAATAAATAATAATAATTTAGCATAATAATAATTAATATGATAACTATTAATAATTAATATATTGTGATTTATTTAATATGTTATTAATAGTGATATAACGAATATATTTATAAATATCATAAGAATCATTAAGCAATATAAATGAAAATAAATAAATATTAATATATATAATAATGGTAAATAATTAATAATAATAATAAATGATAGATAAATCAAGGATAGATTATGTAATTTCAGAATAATAATGACATAATTTAAATCATCATATTTATGGTATAACAATAAGAAATGATAATAATAATAAAACAACACTTACTGAATTATAGACAAGACTTACAATATTAAGTCAAGACTTACATAATTAAGACAAAACTTACTGAATTATCCCATAATATATTTAGTAATAGATAAAGATATGAAATGTGGTGTTCCTAAATATAGGAATTTCTTTTTGTTTTATTAATAGAATAAAATAATACTAGATGTAAAATTTATCATTGGAAATGAATAAATTATTAAATGTATACTTTGTACAGTCAGAGTCACTCCCCGGTTACAGGTTTTATTGTATTCGATACGTACTTGTGGTATAAATCATTCAATCAGCTGTTTCGATTGACGTAAATACTATTTCGCTATACCTCTCACGCGCTCTTATACAATAGAAAATTAAAAAACTGGCCAAAATAGAAAGCGAAGCCATGTTTAAATTCGATTTCTTATATATTGAGATGCCACAAGTCGTACGTTCTGCCTAATTACAAACAGTTTTAAAAGTTCATCAATTATTATCATAATGAAAACATGGTTCTAATTCAATCTTTTATTCAGCATTTATTGCTTTATAATGCAGACGATGAGGTCGCTCATCGCTCCATTATTCAAGTCGCCCCTGAATATTATATAAATTATATTTTATAATTATTAACTCTAATTTTATCATATATTATATATCTTATTCTATATTATAATATATACTTATATTACTATATTATTATATTATATTACTATATATTTATATTATATATTTACCTATTATATATATAATATTATAAATTAATAAATTCATACAATTATTTACCAAAAATTTTTATAAATAAGTAGAAGTAACCTAAATATAGATTTAATGAATCTTCACATCATTTGAAAGTGAATTTAATTTGTCTAATAATCGGTTTTTAATCTTTCAGCAGTATAAAAAAAACTATGCAACGAATGATATTGTAGTCAGAGTAGCTTAAATAATATTGAAAAACGAATTGTTCCATTATCTCTTTAATAGTTATTTATCTTATTATTACTTTATTATTTAATCACTAATATTTAATCTTATACTAGTACTATTAATCTATCACTAATATAATTTCATTTTATATATATAATATATTTATATACTCATCATATATATCTAATTCTACACTACTTATCTATTATAATATTATTCACTCATATATATTATATAATATCTATAATATAATATCTTCTATGTATATAACTTAACCAAACTTATATCACTATATAATTTAATAATTAGGAAATAATCATTTTATTTTATATTGAATATATACTACTATTATCTTATAGAGAAGTATCCTAATTACGTCATTCTTGCTATTATACGTGATATTATTTATATTTATTTATATGTATTATCTTAATAACTTTAATTATGTATATATTTATATTACTATATATATATATATATGATTTCATATTACTATATATAACTTATATATTAGGCTTAATTCTTGTCCAAAGGCTGTACACTATACTTTACTATAAATCTATATATATATATATTTATTATAATCTAAAATTAATGTATGCCGTTTGCTTATTGATCACCGAGAATCAAAATCCTCTATTAAAATATTCCAAACAAAGAAATCTTCTTGTTAGACTATCATCTTGCATTCTCTCTACCTACTCGTATACTTGCTGTAAGCGGACGTTAGAGACTATAAGAAAAAGAATTTCATCCCTACTAAACAGGTGAATTATAACCCTAAACAAAGCAATAATCTCCCTTAATTAAAAGAACCATCGAGAAGCAACAGTTCTTTGACAAACTTTTATTACATATATAAATAATCTATTATATATATATATAAATATATATATTCTATATATATATATGAGAGAGAGAGTATATATAATAATTTGAGCACAATATATATAATATATATATATAATATATCAATAATATATATTGAAAACAACACACAACTACTCCCAAAAACCCTAACAAGAACACAACACACACCCAACACGCCAAGAATGTGGAAGACAATAAAAACAGGATATGCAAATCAAACATTCGTAAGACCATGCATTCATCAAAGTTTTAAATCTAATAACCAATAAAATATAAAGAACCACCCTTTTTTTGTAGCTATAAATGAAAGAAAGAGTTTGTCCAAAACAAAGTACATGACGTTATATCCATTCGCAAATCACGACTGCTCAACATATGTGTGCTGGAGAATATGGACTCAACCTCTCAAAATAATTACGAGAAACAACTGTAGAATCACTGCTGTTGACAATTAAACCTTGACGAAAAAGATAACAAATAAAAAATTGAGCCGAGATTCAATAACATGCAATTAAGGCCGAAGGAAACACATCTTTGTAATATAAAAAAAGAAATTCTTGGCAAAGAATTAGTTGAGTCATATACTTAAAACCAAGATTCGGACAATGATGAGGTAATAAACGATCAACACGATATACTTCTTTGACGAGAAGAGAAGCATTCTGTAAATCTACGACTACGTCAACAGCTAGCAATTTGATAGCTTCGTTTTGTTTCAGATGAGTCTAACCATTGATAAATGATAATATTAGGTATTTTAGTGCCTAGAATACAACTATTTATAATAAGTATGTAAAGTGATAGTTGTGAATATTGAATACTATAGGAAGACACGAGCGGGTGGTTAGGGCTCTGCACGTGAGTGGTGGAAATTGAAAAAAAAAAAAAAAAAAACAAAAAAAAAAAAAAAATACAACAAAACACATAAACAATCAAGAAAATCAAAAACACATAACACAGCACACAACAAATAACCCTTGCAGACACAGAGCAAGAAATCAAAAAACTTATAAACTCACCAGCAATTGACCCATACAAGCATATCCAACATACACCTAAAACACATATCACTAAAAGCAATAGAATATAGCACACACATCTTCAATAAATCCCTACAACAAAATTACATCCCACAAAATTAAAAAAAACAATTATAATACCCAAGCTAAAACAAAGAAAAGACCCTAACTACAGCCAGCACGATCCGACACATACACAGAGCCCAATAGAATAATATTTCTACAATAAAAACATCCAAACCGTAAAAGATTTATTTCTGAATATATGTAAACTAAGAGGAATACATACAAACACATATACAAACAAACAACCCTATCAAAAGCTACAGACCTTACAAACACAATCCAACAACAC
>JABUQX010041684.1:20000-42500 GCA_015478945.1 Trachelipus rathkii
AGAGATCCCGAGGACCAGTGATATTGAGGATGTGGACGTAAGAAGGCATCTTTTCGTCTATCATCTCCAACAATTTATTTCTTCAGGAGAAGAAGGGGAAGTATCTACATTAGGATACTCATCGTAATAACAAATAGGAGATGGAAGTGCGATAGCACCCATTATCGGGAACATCTGGTGAAGATGGTGGGTTACTATCATGCATAGAAGATCTTCTAGAGAGAAGAGGCGAACTATGAAGGGAAGTAGAACCAGATGCATATGGAGAATGAGGAGAGGATAGTTGCGGAGAACTATGAGAAAGGTTACTCCGTAAGGAATAAATAGTAAACGAATCAAAATTTTGATTCGTAGGGGATTGCACAGATGAATGTCCTGACGAAGGGATTCTCTGTGTTGTTTGTTGATGCTGAGGTTGTGGTATTTGTCTCGGAGTAGAAGGCATCGATGGAGGAAGTGAAGACTCTGGGAAATAGGAGTCACACTACCTAGTGCAGGACGGCAATGACAGCACTCTAAGCCGTAGGAGACCAGTCAGGTCTTTCTTTGTACAACCTGTTGGTTGCTCATACCCTTGTGCCGCGTTGAGCGCTTGGGCGAGCATCTCTTGAGGTCTCTCATTGAACCTCCTGCCTGCGGTTGGAGGGCGCTTGGGGAGCATCTTTGAATACCACATACTCAGTATAACTATTTTCATCAGGTGTGTCATCATCATCATCACCTAAATTGTCCCCCCGACGAGGCTGAAAACGACGTGCAGGTGGTGGAGGGGCTGGCGGTGGATGAGCACGCCTAACGTTTTGAAGTGGATTAAAGTATTTCCAATGGGAAGAAAAGGAATTATCGGCAGTTTTGACAACTGGCATGGGGAGAATCTTTAAATTATCCACATGTGACACAAATTCCTTATTAGTAACTAAACAACGAAGTTGTTATTTGTATATTTTATAGAACAGTTAACGACCCAAAATGGATTCGATCCATTTCTTGTAAAAGCTTGGGCGATAAGTCAGGTTTAACAGCACAATAAATAACATGGTCGCCTCATACGAATTAGACGAATCGGAGCTTTAGAATGTGGCTCTTGAAGTCTATTCTAAATGGTTTTCTTCTGCAGTTTTGACGAGCCTAAAGTCCGAATAGAAGTCTGCTCGTTCTGTCTCATTTCCGCATTAAATCATAGGAAGATGATTCGTTAAGAGGATTGGGCTTATTAACAAACGGAGAAACATAATAAGGAAGGTCATAGGGTAAGAGACGAACATAGAAATGTAACAGAAAATGAGGAGTATTTCCAATAGAAGAGTTATAGGTAGTATTTAGAGCAATTTGAGCAAAATAAATATACCTACTCCAGTCGTCTTGTTTAGAAGAAACATATTGACGAAGATAATCTTCTACACGACGGTTTTCTCGCTCTACTAAACTATTTGAGGAGGGATGTCGAACGGAAATAGTGCGGTTCTTTATGTTCCAAGTTTTACAAACTTCATTAAAGAATTGGGAGGTAAACTCACCTGCGTTATCAGTGATCAAAATTTCTGGAACAGAATGGTTTACGATGACCTTATTTAAAAGAGCTTCAGCTACTACCTTGCCATCACGAATTGAGACAGGGCAAAGTTCGCAGTAGCGAGTTAAAGCGTCTTTAAAAACCAAAATATACCTTGCACCAGAATATTTACATTTTGGAAGTGGACCTATAGTGTCCAAATGAACCCTAGAAAAAGGTAATAAAGAAAGAGGATAAGAATTGATAGTTACTGGATGAGGTTTAGAACCTTTTACTTCGATACAAGAAATACACTGTTTACAGAAAAACGAAATATAAGCGGATAGCTTAGGAAAGGTGTATAATTCTCTAATTCGACGTTCAGTGCGTTCAGCACCGGGATGACCAGCAGATAATGTTTTATGATCAAAATATTATAGTATATATTAATGAGTCTGCGAATTTCTATCAAATACTTATTTCTATTCGCAATAAAATAAAGAAACCATTTATAATGATTATGGGTGGAAGAACAAACCTAACCTATACATACGTGAGAATCTAACCCAAAAGAGACGAGATAGAACATATTATAACAATACATCTCACCTCTTTATTCACTTTGTTGATAAGTCTCCATTTCTTCTCCTCGTCTCACAATGGCAAAAAAGAAACACTCCTTACCGCTAAGTAAACTGCACATATAAAATCGCTCCGCTATTCAGCGAAACTAAGGAAATAGGAATTTTGGACGAAGTAAAACCTATACAGAGAAGGTACCGCTACACACAGGTAAAAAAACCAATACGACTATCAACTCTAGAGCTCATACTGAATAACTTTGATCGGAAAGAAGGCCGACGATGCACAGTTCCTACTAATCTCTACCCCATACCGGAAGCCAGAGTAATAATCCAGTAACTGACCCGAACGTTATTCACGCAAACAGGCACAGTTTCTAACACTATAGCATAATCACCCCAAACGGATACAAAGCAACACACCTTATCTAACTATTACACTTACTTAACATCAATAATTTTATGATAGCTTAAAAAGACTTAGAATTTCATCAACATAAAACACTCTCACGGTAAAATAATCTTTCACACACTCCTAGCCAGACACAGTTCTCATGAACAGAACAATAGCAGCAACACCCAAAAACAACACACATCTACTATACCCGGAACGGACAGCCGAATCAATTATAGATCCTTTAGGGAGACAAACACAAATATGATAGTCTCTAACACATTTAATCAACAAGCAACCACAATGTACACTTAGGCTAAAGCTTCTATCCAGTCACCCACCACAACTAATAGTTTAGACTCCGCCTTACTCTCCATACATTTTCTGTGCAGATGAGACACAACAGACGACGCACTTAGGATTCTTCTAATTACCTGCTACCACAATTCTTTAAAATTACTCCAGGAAGGACAGCCACCGACGCCAGACAAGTACAGCAAGAACGCTGAATCATACTATAAATAAAATAAAAGAATTTAAGTAGTAATACGCGGGCAACAGACGACCCATGTGCAAACTCCACTAAAGATACAAAGTTGCATACAGCAGTCGCACTCTCACTAAACCCAAGACACGTACTGTTGCTACACTAAACTGCCACGAATTAAGTGAGACACTATACTATTCTCATTAATAAATAGACAATTAAACATTAAAACGAGACCTTGCAGTAAATCAATTGAAAAACATTAACGGCGAACTCAAAGCAATTACTAAAATCATCTAACCAATATAGAAAAAACACACCACGACGAAACAGCCCCACGCATACCTCAATGGAAATATACTGAGCCGAGAACATGTTAGACCCAAAACCGTAATTAAACAACTCCAATCCACTAAAGTCGCTACTAACTGACTGCCGCCACACTACACACCAAGGACATGAACTAAACCACATTTTCCACTGATTTGAAACACCAACTAAAGAAAACCCAGATCAGCACACACCAAATAACACACTACTCTTAAAAGAAAAGGAGCATTTCACTCAAAGACTTACTTTTTAAGATTAGTACTTTAAAGCACTAAGGAACCTTAGAATGATGTGATAATGAGTAGAATGTCATATTACTGAAGATTTAAAATGTCACTCTATAACAACAAGACCAATACTACGCCTACTGACATAAGACCCAGACATAGCCCATTATCATCGTCTGCGAAACTGACAAGACCGACAATGAACAACACATGTTGCAACAATTCCATGTCGACATCGCTCGCAATTCCAATTCGTATGTACAGGTCGTAAACACAATCTCCATCAAGTACAACTAATAACGCAGGAAGTGCACTCGTCAATAAGGAGCGTACAATAAGAAGTCTCAACGAGACGCACTACACCATAAGCTGTGAAACAGCCCCACTAAGCACAGTCCAACGATGCAGAACTAGAAAAATGCCCACCAGCCGGCTGCCCCCTCGATTAGACTAGACAAGGATTCTCCGCCCAGATCAGAGCGCCACTCACGAGCACAACAGATGCGGAACCTCGCTCATGACGCAACCAAAAGCATCGGCCGAATAAGAGAGAACGGCTTATAACAGATTCCGCACCTAATACAATGGTCGACCACTGACTCTCATTTTCTTCGCCTGTGATTCTTTTTCGCAAACATCAAGAAAGCAAGTTAGAGGAAACACGAAACTGCTCAGGTAACACAACTCAGGACACAAACAACACAGTATAATACAGACCTACATTCTCAAACTAGCACTAATACCCTCTAAAACCTCAATTAAACATCACAAAATGAATCTCACAAAATGATATCTATATTGCGCGAAGACGACTAGGACCATCAGTACTGACAACATAGGAAGAATACCCCTCATTGAGGCCACAGCCACATATAATGGAAAGAATTGTAATACTCCAAGTTAACAACAAGTGCCACCACGCGAAACATACAATCGAGACGAAATCAGAGCAATGCGAAATACCTCTAAATTTCTAAAACGTCAGAACAAGAGTCCACCATACTACTTCACCATAAAATTAGAAAGAGTTTGGATCCGATAATCACACACATAACACGTATATTATTTCGCAACATAACTTTCCATCCACTACACTACCTAGAAAGCAAATAATTACCACCGCGATAACTTCTACATTAATAAGTGAAGAAATCAAGAACGCACACTTCTTTGCGACGCACACCGAAATGTGAACCGTAACTGCGTTAAAAACAATTCAACACTGACTACTTCTGAAGAATGACCTTTCATAAGTTCCGTTGTAATAGAGCTAACTGACCTGGGCATAAGGAAAAGCTGTGGATCTATGACTAAGCGTTATAATACAGCTAGTCTTTATACCATCTAGACATGCCAAAGAAATCCAAGAATTTTCCAACATATAACACCTCACCATTCCTAAATACATATAACATCTCACACCAACGTCAGACATGAGCTCATATAAATAAGACCAACCGGATTCAATATACCAAAAGAGTCAAGTCGTACTCTGCAATTTAGAAATTCATTTTTAAACACCAAATTCCAAAACTAGAGACAAGATGAGAGCTAATGTTCTCAGGAGAAGAAAACGTGGATATCAGACTCAACTTTGACAGAAAGAAATGTACCTAGAGTATGGCAAAAATTCTGAAATTTACCAGAAGAGTACCCTTTACAACATACTTCATTCATCTATCTCAATATTTCAGCTACATTCTGACAATGAATCATTTGAACATTCAGGAATTTTACATTGAAAAATTTGATCTAGAAAGAGGACGTCCATTAGTACGTATCATTCCGAATTCACCTCTGAAGTGCATACTTGAGCATTGGATAGCTCAAAAGATGAATTTGGTTAATCGAAGAACATTTGCGCAACTAGAATCACATCCTGTCTGTCTTTAGCCCAGTTGTCTCCAAATCACACTCTAGTTGAGCTCTGCGGAATGATCCTATGGCCGCTCGCGAACCCGCTCACCAAACACAGGAATTCAGGATTTACAAAAAGAATCAAGAAGTATTCAAAATAGCTTTAACACTAAACAGAATTTTTCTTCTACACAATCGGCTTTATTAGTACCCAGGAACGCGTAACTGAGCATTAAATGTCCTTAAAAATGGAACTATTCCCTGAGAAAACTATGGTAATCAAAATGTCCTATCCCTGGCACACTTTCAAATTATTTTTAAATTTTCACCGCAAAAATTAACTATCATTCTGTATCTACCAGAAGACCACAACAAAACCACAAACACCCGGCATACAATTACGACACATGACACCACATACAAAGAACAAACACTATCCACTAACTAGAATCACAAAGCTTCTATAGAAAAGTAAGAGAGAAATAAGAGAATAGAATTGAACACCTGATCAGAACATGGACATACTCGTATGAAGCATCCTCCTCGTATTCAAAACTCGAGCCCACTCACCCATATTTACTTCAAACTAAAAGGGGCGTCATAATCAACACCGATAAGGTATATCGAGTCCGCTAACAAAACAAACAACACGAATCGAATATCAGAGAATCTAAATATACCGTTCTTTCACTCAGCAAAATATTACTACCTAAGCAAGATCTGAAGATCTCGATTTCGTATCCCAGTGAACACAAATGGTACTAGTGTCTGGGTACCTGTAATATCCACAATAGATATGCCGAGCTATTATGAAAAAAGATTATTATTTAGTGAAAAATTTTCTCGAGGACATGACCCTTATCATTAAGCATAACCCAAAACAAACATCAATAGGAAACATGCAACCATCAAAAGGAGCAAAAGCCTAAAATTGTAAAGTCTTAATTGTAGCACACTAACCACAGACCAGCAAATACCGAGGACAGAAATTTGACCACACGCAATCAAAATCACTCAATACCCTAACCAATATGTACCTATGCGTTTAGAAAAACGCGACATACACTCTTCTTCTACCTCTCATTATTCGAAGATCGAAAAAGGCATAAGTTATTATAAAGGATTGGATCATACACAAAATCTCATTCTATCCGAAGATGAATTGCAGCCTGATCAGAAAATTGTAACCTTTGACATCTTCTTTAAAATTCGCCAATATTGCCCCTATGGGAAACCTATTAGAAGGCATGTGGGGTACAACAGAGCTCTGCGGAAACTGCAATAAGGATGATGCTGTATTAAATCCTGTAGTGTCAGTTTTCTGAAGTTTTAGCCCTGTTCATTATTCGTGGAAGTGAGCATCCAGATGCAGGATAGTAATCAATCATAGCAACAAAAAACTATTCCGAAAGGAACACGAGTTAACGCACATCATTGATGACCCTATATAACTACCCTGGGTGCTGTTGGTTATCCTTCAACAGTTGTCTACCAAATTAACTTTCTTTTGCTTCATTAAAATAACTTCTTACTTGAAGTTAACCAACCCCGTTTTATGCGCCGACTTATCCTGATCCACTACATCGGAGAGAGGGCTATAATAATTTCCGCGGAAGACTCTTTTAGGCGTCGCGTACGAATTCATTATATCGCCAACACCCACATACGGTAACCGTATAAAGCTACACGACGAAGAATTGCTTAAGCTCCCATCGGGAGGTGAACCTCAAAAGAGACTTCGGCTCCAGCCGACTCCATCCTCGGAGAGGAAGAATTCCCCCCTAGCTCATTATTAATGTTTACTTTTAAACTAACCCAATATCTAAAAACATTCACCCATTAACCAAAAACTTCAGCAAGAGGAAACAAATCCAAGGAGAAGACCTCTCTCTTAAATGCTTGTCAATTAGTAGTGCATTCACTCGATGACAAGAACGGACACCAGAGTTATCCAATCAATGGGCAAGCTTCTGGTATCCATGGTACCTTCTAGGAAGGTCGTCGATAATTGTTCCATCGTGCCCACGCAACCGCATAACAAAAAGTACCAGAAGTTCTTTATATGAAAACCTACTTAAAGAGGAGGCCATTGAAAAACACGGAATCCCTACCATAACGTCCCAAGTGAATCCTTTGATCACGGAAGGCATTAAAGGCACCACCAGAGGCATGGGGTTCCTTCAAAATCTGCCATTTTTCCCTTAAATTATACCTATATTCCCCTAATTTTTCAAAATCAGATTCTTGACCTATGCATGTTCTTACAATGTTTACCCTTTGTGATACTATATGTAGGATGATTGTTATGATGTGCGAAGACTGCCCTTCAATGTAATTGGAGTGTTCTGTTTATCCGAATTTTTCGGACGAAAATGTATAGCACTTATGACCTAACAGTATGTCACGCACTTTCCTTCCAGAACAATTACATACAGTGCGCTACTTAATGCTTAGCATTTATACAGAATAGGCAACTCTTTTATTATATCGGTCCCAAATAATACATCTTGAGAGAACGAGGAAGAGTCATCAACTATATAAAAACATGCAAGATAATAAATCCCATTTAAAATTATATACAGTTCAGTAAGACTATAAACTTTTAAAGATTGGCCTGAAATGGAATTAAATATTAAGTCCGCAGGGTATACTTTTGGCTGATCTTCCTTATGAGGAGAAGCTATGCATAGTTACTTGTAAAAAGACCTTTTAATAATGCTCTTACTCGCTCCTAAATCTAACATAGCTTTAGATGAGTGTATGTAAGCATTATTAGTGGTTAATTGTATAGGTAGGCTATATACTATCCCCTTCTTCCTAGGGGAAAAAGTGGAAAGAATATTAGAAGAATTAGGGACAGAAAGATCATCCTCTACCACAAGAGCAGAAATTTTTGTAGGAAGGTAAGTAGTAGGAGGGATGAAGTCTTTCTGACAGACTCCTGAAAGATTACTTTCGTCAGATACCGGAGTCGGAGGAGGAAATCCAACTACTACTGAACTGAAAAAGCGAGGGCCTAATAACACAATCACTGAAGGAGGACTCCTTCAGCCTGATTAATCATATTAGGCGGCACTTCACATATGAACTGATTGATAGATCTCCGAATAGAATTAGGCGAGGCGGCAAGTGACTATAGTGCTTCCGGAGAAGTCCAGATTGATGCCTCCTATCACCTCCCTAGACGCCAATATCGTCTATATGATAACTTATTATAAATTATTATAAGGAATTAATATTAAGGGACGGTTATCTAGTAGGAGAGGTCACGTAGTTCTTTAGAGACATGCTGAGTTATAGGTAAGTATAAAGGCAGAAGTAAAGAAATGAGATTTAGGCCGCACTTAGGAGAAACCGGAAAGGATATTGAGAATTTCGAGCCGATAGCACGTAGAGAGAGCAATAGGCACGTTGCTAGTCAAAGAAGAAGAAGCAAGCTTGAGGGTAAGCCTTAGATAAGAGCCTGGTCTAATTCAATATTCTACTGAGCTGGCCCCTTTTTGCTCTTTTCTTCCTCCTTTTCTATTATTATTATCCTGCCATTACTATTATTCTATAACCTCTCCATACACAACACTAGCTCAGACTGACTAGAGAGAACCTCATTAATTTCTCTGATCTACCTACCTTCACGCGAAATCAATTACTTGAGACTCTTTTTAACGCTCGGAGGAGATCCTTGAAAATGATCACCCAGAACGAAAGCCACACATGCTTCTATGAGAAACCTCTAGAATAACAAGCAGGATAACTTTGAACAAGAATGCAGCATGTATGGCGCAAATATAACGGCAATTTGGTTTTCATGCCGACGAATCTTTCCACCACCGGAAACACACAAAGAGCCCTTCAACATGATAACACAGTTCTATCTAAACAGCAACAATATGGAACATATACATGTATTAAATCTAGAATGAGAACGCGATTCGCGGACACTAAGGGAATTCTACCCCGCACCCATCCTGGAACACAATGTCCCACGTAAACCCGTTCAACCGACTATGTCGAGACACAGAGCATGGATCCTGTGAAACCAAGAATAACAATCAATAGCAGCAAAATAGCACCCAATTAGATGTTTTCGAATATATAACAGTTCAATATGTAGAAAGCTCACATCACAGAACAAAAATTGCATCAAACATCACCTCAAGCCATCAGACCTTACAGAACCACACTGAAGGGAATTATAGGAACATTTTCTATCAACAACAATTAGAGAAAAACCTACCGATCACTTAATTCCTTTATTATACAAAACTTAATGGTCCACGACATGCCCTCTCCATGCTTGGTACATAAAAATGTTCCTCGCAAACTGGCTAACATTAAGCACACATGTACCAGCCTTAGACCACTTCCCGTAACACCGCAACAGCGCAACAACAAACATAAATACAGACTCGACACAAGAGGGCAACGGTTGTGATTCAATTTAAGCTCATCAATGCGCTTTCTCACAAGACTCTCGTCAAAACCATAGACATCTCACCGATCTGGTACCATGACCTCACGCCGAAAACTTACAAAGCCTTTCTTACAGAATAACTACACCCCCGACACTACCACAGAGATAACTGGCCAATAGCAACGCAGACAAGGTTCCTTCCATTCTTATGTCGAATGAGTTCTTACTTACATTCGAACCCAACATATATGAACCATCCGACCATTATCACCGTACCTATGAGTCTAAGAAACAAGCATGTCTACTCATCAGACTATCCGTAATAACCCAAATCCCGACTTTATCAATTAAAGTTCTCTCCCAGCCAGACACTACTCTGACGAACCAGCACGAGTAATAATCAACCATCGTTAATCTCCATCTGACCAAAATTTCCTTAGAATCCATACACTATAAAGGGTAGTTCAGGGAAAACGCGGACCACTATTTTAAAATCATAACAATAATAGAACGTTCCCGAGGCGGTTTGGAAAGCAACCATTCATAGATGCTAAGAGGGACTCCATAGCAAACAAGAATTGAGTCTCAGGCAGCAGGGCAAGTCTGGGATGGAACACCGCTAGAGTAACCCAGACGCCAACGGGGTCTGCTGACACATAATAACCGTCCACCTAGCGTACCCTCAGGGCAGATGCTCCTAACGTAAAGCCTACTATAAGAACGGACAGCACAGAATATATAGCCTAAGTAAGGACATCAAGTGGAACGCAACGATCAACCTACAACCTCGATGCAAACGACCGGTGGAGCCCCAGCTACATGTTGTCTCAGCCATAGTAAATTGCCCACATGCAACCCAAGAATAACCTAAGGCTTTCAGTCAATACAAACCCAGGTAACAGGTAAACCACGAATGTATGAGAGTAATGAGAACAACAATAGGTCGCCCCGGAATTATCATACTTAGGCGACAAGATCCACTAACCCGTCAACGACAACCCAATCAAACGGCCACCTTGCAGGCGAGCTTGAAAAGCACCACAAGCCTATAGTACAACACACGACAACCAGCCAACACATGAAAAGAAACCCCGAATAAAACCGCACTGCAAAAAACCAAAAAAACCACAAAAAAATACTTGAACCCGCAGTAACAGAAATAGTAATCGACATGCCCCGCCAAACCACAACCTGATAAGAGTGACTGTATGTGTAGTAGCGGCAGCTCAGTAGTTATAAAATAAGACATAAGCTAGTAGCAGGTAGTCTAGTACTACCCTCATCGTAAAGTTAGTCGGTTAGTGCCAGAACAGACGTAACCGGGTGCGACGTGCCAGCAAACAGATGCGCTTGGTGCCCTCATCTTTGCGTGCGAGCGAGTGCGGTGCGCATCAAAATTTCACGCGAACCTGGTTGCGGTGAACGGCTTGCGTGTACCGGAACAGAAATAATAAAAGTGCCACGATGCCGGTGCGAGCACGAGAAAAATTAACCACGGCTTGCAGTGCCAAGATTGCAGCGACTGCACATTTTCGCAGACTTGATCGCCACACCGCACACGACACCAAACCCATCTACCCATACAAACAATTCACGAAAACACAAATAAAAAATAGACAATATTAGAACAAAGAGACACAACCAACCATGACGATTCGTATATTACTAAAAATATATCACTATATATTATAATATACTATATACTATATACTAAATTACACTACTCAATATATTATATATATAATATATACTATTTATTATTATTATTAATATACTCATCCAACTACATAACGTATATATATATACCATATACACATAGTCAAAACTACATATACCTAATATACAAACATACACCACCCCTAAATCTTACTCCCACCACCGCACTCATAAAAACCCTATATAATATATGACTAAACACACACACATTAATACACACCAACTAATCAATATATAGATTATCGCACGCGCTCAACTTAACTTCATACCCAAGTCTCACCTCTCTCCTTCAGGGTTCCTCTCTTCATTTGCCTCTACCTAATATTGTCTTAGTTTTTCTACTCTTCAAAATCGCTCAATGTCGGCTGTGTTGACGCCTGGACGCGACTTCTCTCTTCTTTTGTACTGTTATCAAATTGTCACCGGATGATTTAATCAGGTTCGTGTTCCTTATCTCACCATAATTTATTTTATACTTTTCATTATATGCATCCTTCCTCAACCCCTGCCCGCATCTAAACACTCTTCTAATATATTTCCACCCTTTCCGCTATGCCTATGACTCGACCCTCATCTATCACCATCTCATATCTAATTCTGCTCTTTCTCTTTACTCTCGTTTCACACGAGCATTGCTATACCCCAGAATCATATAACTCATTACCTACTTACTACCAATACTAACACACGAACCCTAATAACACCACTCGAAGATAACGAGGCCACAAATTATCCGCCGAGAAATTGGCGTACGTCCCTCACAACCATTGATGGAAAATTACCACCTTCTTTAAACACCACATCCAACTCAATCTTACAAAATCTCCACTCTACATAACACATCCACCTCCCTCCCTAACTTTCCTAATCTCTGTTGCACAGACAGGATTCTGCCCTCACCCCGTCCTCTCCTGCTCACTACAACTAATTATAAACCATCCCCTTGGCCTTGAACATGTAAACAAAAAAATGTCTTGTTGGAAACCTCAATCACAACGATTGCGTAGGGCGGTCTCTAAGAAAATACTGGGGAGTTGCTGTTTAGACTAGCGAGACTCATTATCTCCTCCTTTCTCGAGTTACCTCCAAGCCTATACAAGGGCACCTCATCCGCCCTTGTATGGAATACCTGCCATCCTCATAATCTCGGAGGACACAAAGGAAGGGCTCTGAGTTGTCACCCCGCGCTTTTTGGAACAGGGTCGAGTCAAAGGCCAAAAGACTTATAAAACTGTTCCGTACTTTCCACTTCATTTGACCCTCTATCTTTGCGGCGCGATGTTTGGTGCTTTTTCTCCTTTTCAGTAGACCGCAGCGGCAGGTGGCTCGAGGGAACTTGCCACTCGCCTACCACCACCTTTACGACGCCCACGAGGCACAAGGGGTGCTGTGTCTGCCCACATGAGTTTTGTTTGGATATTGGTAACTCCAGGCTAGTTCGTGCGGTGCCCTTTCTTTCCAGCCACTTCTGTTCTGTGGAAATTCTTTCATCTTCCTGTTGTTTCCTGCTGAATTTTATCTCCCGCACTTCAAAGCCTGCGCCTGTGCTCATGCTGCGTTAATTTGCGTTCAGTTTGATGAATTCTTGAGGCGCGCCAAACACCCCTCTGAATAGGGCTTCGCCCCCGTGCAGTACGTCGGTGAGGACAACTCGTAAACAAACTCAATATTATATATAATATAAGAAAACATTATATCATTAACCTACCACCAGTACTAAGACACCCAATAACATACTATAAATCACCAAACCATAACATATATATATCATAATAACATACTAAATATACAAACAAACCCCAATAACCCACACTCATATATATAATATATCTACACCACCATAACAAACCAATCATCAATATAACCACTACACATTACACATACTACTATAAATATATATCTAATATATATATATATATATATTATATATATTATATATACTAAATATATAGTATATATTATAACTATATATATACACATATATATATATACTATATATATACTGATATTTTAGTTATATACTACCTACACATATTATTTACCTATACAAACTACAAACTTAAAACACACAACAAACATAATAGATATATAACACGACAAAATGATCAAACTACTATATTATATAAATATATAACTATAATAATAAATATATATATTATATATATATACTAAGACCGGCCCACCAAACGCCACAAACGCCTCCTATTATACGATACTAATATACAACGCAAATAACGCAAACTATACTATATAAATATATCACACTAGCCTAACACTATATATATTATAATATATATAATAAACATGACCGCACACATCGTAGAGCACCTGTAATGAAGCCACAAAGATTCATCAGAGCCAAGAGCAAGATAGCGAAGTCACGAAGAGTTTACAAAAAAACCAACACAAAAATTATTCTGAAAGCAGAAACTAACGATAGAATAACTAACTCATTTAATGTTTTGTGCACAACACGCCTCTCACCGCACACAGAACTCTCGAAATCAATTTCACTGATTCACAGATTTACACTCAACGAATTATACAAGTGATAGACCAAACAAATATGGGTTTTCCATTGTACGATGCTTAATTTTCTCCATCATTTATGTACAAATAACCAATTGTAACCGAACCAATCAAACACAAAATCAGAGTAGCAAAATAGAATCTCAAATATCGATCACTCACCAAACTCATCATTTTTAATTTCCACCTCTACGCATCTCGTACTCATTAGTCTGGGGATAATCAATAACTCTCTCGAGATGATATAAGAAGAGATGGAAAACCACAAATGTTGCGATTAATACATGTGCAACACACACATAGAAAAATGTCCCTCTGCGCTCACGAGTAAGAACAAATATCATGAGTAGCTGCCCCAATTGTATATTCTTGCGTGAAAAGAAAAGATCTGTGCCATATACCTTTTGTCTAAACATACCCTCACTGAAATTGGTGGCATTGCGTGAATTGTGCAACTACACCATTTCAAATTTTCTATAGCAGATGTTTCTTCCCACGGGCTTTTGTATGTTGTTCAGTATGGTGGGTATTGTGAGGTGTACTAGTGTTGTAATGAAAAGAGTATATGTGTATTATCCAATATATATATATATATATAATCTACATCCTACTCTCAATACCCTAACACACATCTATATATATATAATATATATTTAATATATACCAATAACATATAATAAAAATAACAATAAATATATATAATAAATTATATATATAATATAATATATATATATATATATGTATTAACTATAATCAAATATATATATATAACACTATATATATATATTTATAACTACCATCAAATATCAACATAAAAATCACATAACAACCTAATATATATACTCTATATTTAACTATATACTATTATATATATAATATAGTATATTATATATATATATATATATATATATATATAAATATATATATATATATATACTATATATATATATATATATATTAATATTATATATATATATATATATAATATATATATATATATATACTTATATATTATATATATTTATATATATATCTGGAATAAATATATTTATATATATATATATATATATATATTATTCTATTTTCAGGTTTATATTCGAAATTATAATATTGTTATAACATAATAATAGGAAATAATTAATATAACAAAAGTATTATATGCTGTCAAGTTCTTTATAATGCCACATCAGTGTAAAAATAGCCCTAACCTATTTTGTTATGTGTGTGGAGAACTTACATTTAAGACGCGACAATGTAGCTTGTCACCATTAGTTAGAAAGGCTTATGAATTGTACTTTGAATGTAAAGTTGGGGACCAGGATAAGTCCTGGGCTCCACATGTATGCTGCAATTCATGTTCCAGGAATCTGAGAAACTGGTTAAAAGGAAAACGTAGCCATATAAAATATTCTGCTGCTACCTATGATTTGGCGAGAACCGACAAATCACGTAACGGATTGTTACTTTTGTTTGACAAAATGTGCAGGGGTTCCCTTCAAAATCCAAACATTGTATCCAGTATCCAAACCTACACACCGAAATGCGTCCAGTTTTCTCATTCAGATGATCTTCCTGTACCTACAACTCCCGATGAATTTACTGTTGACTCAGAGGATGAACCCTCCGATCATGACACAAGGTATCAAGATCCTGACTTTGAACCATCAATATATATGACATGTTCACATCATGAAATCACACAGGAGGAGCTTAACGATCTTGTACGAGATCTAAAACTCTCACAAACAGACTCAGAATCGCTGGCTTCTAGGCTTTAGGGCTGAAATCTATTAGAGAAAAGGTGTTAACATAAATATTAGCTTCAATTTAGAGGCAGACACAACAGTTTGGAACTATCATTTTGCGCAGAAAAGATGGAAATGATATAATTGATGTCTTAGATGTTGTGAATGGCACTATTGGCATAATGCATTGGCCGAAATGAAGAGCATTAAAAACCACGCACGCCTGTTTATTGATTCCTCCAAACGCAGTCTCAAGGCAGTGCTACTCCAATATAGGCAATAGTTTTATTCCAATACGTCCTGTCCAGCCATATTCAATTACAATACCACCAAAGGCAAACCGTACGGAAACAATTATTACAGCCAGCTTCTAAAGCATAACCTTAACCTTAGCATTGTAGAACACAACATTCCTAGACATTGCACATTTAGATCCACCGGCGAGACTGATAAGGTCCACTGACTATTAAACAGGCATGCCAACAGGATACACCAAAATTCTTGCCTGTCCTCTGCGAATGGGATAGCCGGCGACAGAAAAAACTTAACCATTCGGAAAAAGCTAGGCCGTTAAAGACATGATTTCAATTACTCGGACCCAAAAACATATCACATGATCCACTGTGAACCGCAGTTTGCTTTCTTTCCACCTTTGCCACATTAAACTTGTTTGATGAAATATTGTAAAAGCTCTTGACA
This sequence comes from Trachelipus rathkii, assembly GCA_015478945.1. Lineage (NCBI taxonomy): Eukaryota > Metazoa > Arthropoda > Malacostraca > Isopoda > Trachelipodidae > Trachelipus > Trachelipus rathkii. Next base: position 36,469 of record JABUQX010041684.1, read on the forward strand.
AAGAAGGTATGGCATTCTTGCATCTCAGGAACAAATTCACAAATTTAAGTGAGGCAAAGATAAAAGAAGGAGTTTTATTGGAAATTAAAGCAGTTTTCCGAGATGGAGAGTCCGAAAGAAAACTGTCAGAAGGACAAAAGCGGCCTGGCTAGCATTCAAATCAGTGTGCTCAGGTCCTGGAAATGAGAAAGTTGAAAACTATGAATATCTTGTACGTGCACATGGTGGTTGCCTTTTCGTGATATAGTGTTGCCAATAACGTCCTTTAAAAGTACACTTTTATGAGATCACATCTGACTTCTTTCCCCCCTAAAACCTTGCGCAATTAGTTGATGGAGCATGTGACAGGTTTCACGAGGACATCGCTCTATGTTTGAAAAGCGTTTCAGTAGGCGATGGATGAAAGTATGCTTGCGCTGAATATTGTACTTTAATCAGGGACACACCAAAGATGCCTAGAAGAGGGAAACGACCCTAAAAAATTATTTTTAGGTGTGTGCTTGCATTAATAATCGAGACACTGTACAATTCAATAATGTAACAATATGTATAAATATTGAGAGTGTGTACTACAAAAAAAGCGTTTTTACGTGATGGAAACTTTTGTTTCATAAATCATAACAAGCACCTTTGTTTATACAGAATCACAAATTTTCATGTGAAGGACAGAAAAAAATTTAAAATTTGTTGTGCAGCTGATGATGTGCAGTGATGATAATGATATCTTCAACTGATTGGAGTACAATGATACAATTTGTTAAGAATAGAATTGTCATGGGATGAGAAGACATTTATTTTATTATCAGAGCTACCGTACTGGCAGAGAAGATTCATTAAGTTCTTGCAATCTTAACATAATTTGCAGAGTAATGTCATGTATTACTGAAAGTTAGCGAACTTATTCTGGCCTGTATTTTCTTAATTCTTACGAGCCTTAGTCGAATGATTAAAGTGTGACTCAACTGACCTATATTTTTGAGAGAACTTCTGCCCTGACTGTTGTTTGAGATTCACAACATTTCTAATGTTGGTGGCTGACGGGGTTTGTGTTTTTCACTCAAGAAAGAAATAATTTCTTTATATTGCCACCAGGATTTTCTTGTTCATGACACAGTGAACACTCATCTGGCTGACACGATCCATTTTCGTCAACATTCCAGTAATTACGCCACTCGAGATATTCACGTTTATCGAGATTAACTGGGGAGTTTCCGAGCACGACACAAAATTTGGCCTTGGAAATAATTGTCAACGCACGACTACTAGAGAATAAAAAAACTGCTGATTGAGTATCTGACCATTCGTCGGTGGAGAAAGCTAACTTGGAAGGATTGTTGATAGAGGTTATTAATTCTGAAACTTAGTTTTTAAACGCTGTCATACATTTCTTTCAAATAATATATCCGTAGTTATTTTTTTTAGTAGTAAATTGAAGAGACCGGATACTTCGTTAGCAGTACAATGCAAGAATTTCAACGTGACGAAACAGAAGATCGTCCACTACTATAATTTCTGTAAATTTACTATATCGATGCTTTATGATTTTTCGCTTCAGTATATATATATATTTTGTATTTTTATATAGATTTTCAAGAGTAATCTGCTCGCTTCTAAACTTTTGGAATTTGGAGATCCTATTACTTTCTTTACTCATTTTCCTTTCTACATTTTCCTTGTGTTGTTGCTTAAGATAGTTCGTAATCTCCTCAACCACGATATCATTCTTCCTTCCCAGCAATACTTAACGATTGCAAAGTGTTACGTTTGCGATGCAGTGCGAAAACAATATCGAAGTACATTCCCAAACCACACTGGATTAAGTGATGCCATTGTGTTAATTGCTTCAACATTTGATTTCAAACGAATATACTCACATATGGGCGCCTGAAATCGAGAATGTATATACAACGCAATTAATCAACACATATAATATGCGGCATCCGGATTTTCTCGCAATGTCGTAGTCTGCGAATGATATTACTAGTCACTACCGTATATGAGACAAAGGCATTTATGCAAAGTCAACATTACTCAAATCAAATTTCTCCACTTAAAGTGGCTAAATTTATCTAACAAGTCACCCCATCAGACATTTTCTAGTCGACATTACCGAGTTGTCCGCGTGCGAATGCAAATAATTTAGTTTTAATATTGCGAAAGTCAATGCGAATATATAAAAACAAAAATAAACTAATATATATATATATAATATATATATATATATATATATATATATATATATATATATATATATATATATAATATATATATATATATATATATATTGATATATATATATATATATATATATATATATATATTATATATATATATATATATATATATATTTATATATACTATCCTTTACACCTTTACCCAAGAAAAAAATAGTCTCTGGAATCGTACAGCTGCAACAATTTTAGCTTCATTCTTGTGATTTACAAAATTAAAGTTATCGTACAGTGTTATTACTGGATGAAAAATGATTGTAATATATGGCAGTAATAGTTGCATTTGGGGCCTATGATATTGATATTTGTTTTTTCCATATATTCACACTCTTCAAACACAAATATTTATTAACATTATGATAACTGTGTAAAGAGAACCAAAAGAAAACTGGCCCGCCCAGCTCGCTCCGAAGCATACTTCTTGAAAAACAACGGATGTAGTCATTCTATGAGCAGCATGATCGTGAGTAATAAACTTCATGTACAGTAGGTGGGGCGTACTGATAATGTAATATTCAGCCTAGAGAATCTATCTTAAGGTTACATAGCTACTCTGATATAAAAAATATGACTACACCTAACCATAAATTAAAGGAGCAAAAAACTTTAAGACAGAATGAAACCTGTTTCATCCCATCCGACGATAGCAGCAACCTTCCCATCTTTTCGGAAGTCACCGGTTAGATCTTAGTGTTCTCAAAGTTTTATTGTCAATTACACTAGAGGTAGTCATAGCCAGATACATAACCACTACTTCTGAGTTACTCACGTTAGACAGATTAACCAGTCGTAAAAGATGATCTCTTCAATAAAACGTTTGAACTAACAGGTAAGAAAGCATTAAATGGATAATTTAAAAAACCTAACATGTCATGGTTGGAGCCTGAGTTACTACAGAATATCACCACCATGATATACACTGATAAATTGCGTATTTAAAGCCACACACACACCCTAGGGGTGCAAGCAAATCACGAGTGTTTAAGAATGGTTATGACGCAAGTAATTATAAATATATATATAAGTATATTATATACATATATCATAAAAATATCACAGTATATATACACTAACCACAAATATATATATATATATACTATATAATATACAGCTATACCATACCTTTATATCATACCCATATAAATCATAATATATATATATAATATATATATATATACTATGATAATACTATATCATATTATCATATATGCTATATTATATAATATATAACCAAAAAATATTATAATAATATATCATATCATATATATAATCATATATTATATATCATCATCATATATATAATATATATATATATATACTTATATACTATAATATATATATAATATATATATATATTATATTATATATATATATATATAATATATATATTAATATATATACTTATATATATATATATATCTATACTATATATATATTATATATATATATATATATAATATATATATTATATATATATATATATTATATATATAATATATTATATATATATATATATATATATATATATATTTTATATATCACTATATATATATATATAATATATATATATATATATATACAGAGGCAACTCCTACACTCGTGCTACTCGTGCTAAGCACGAGTTAACATTAGAGAAACGATCAATCCTTTACAAATATCATAATGCTACGATAAAATTCTCTTGTTTTTTTTGCAAAAATTGCTCAAATGAATAAAAATATTACGTAATAAATATAAAATTTGTAAAATTGAAACAAAAAGTGTAAGAATCATCGCTATTATTACATAATGCTATTTTTCAACCATTATAAAATGCGGCTATTCGTGCAGAAATCGAATAGCGGAGATTGCGTACGTGAGAATTTTCTCTATAAAAATGTGTATATTGTAGCATCTGGTAGTTACTTTTTAATGCTGCCATTCTTTTTAAGTATAAATAGGGAGAGACTAAGTACTTTATTTATTTTAAACTTTAATTTAAACGTATATATAAAATAATATATTATATATATATATATATATATATATATATATATATATATATATATATATATATATATATATATATATATATATATATATATATATATATATATATATATATATGTACATATAATTATATATATATATATATATATGATACTATATATATATATAATATATTATATATATATATATATATATAGTATTATATATATACTATATATATATATATATATTATATTATATATATATATATATATATATAATATATATAATAGATATATATATATATATATAATATATATTATATTATATTATAGATATGATATATATATACTATATATATATATATATAATATATATAATATATTATATATATATATATATATATATATATATATATATATATTTAGGGTTGTCTTCAAAAGAGCTTGTTACAGCGGTATCATCCGCTACGGGATGTTTACGCTATGAAAATGTTGTAGGAATAGAAAGTTGTCGATTATTAACTCATTAAGGTAGATGCCGAGATATGTTTACGTTGTGTCTGCGCACGCGCAATACGAAAACCGCGCACAAACATCCGTGTCGAATGGGATGATATATTATTTATGGCTTTTGTGAAATGCCACATAAAAAATGAGCGTGGGGTCTTCAGTCCTGGACATTTTTTGATCGGTTATGTTCGTTTCATGCAATGTACCCATAAACAACTAGACGTCCTGCAGTAGACATCATGTGTCTACAAAAGCCGAAACGTGTCAATATGAATATTAATTAAGCTAAATAAAGGTTTTCGATGTTTTTTAAAAATATCGATTACAGCTAACAAAGTAATTAAATTAAAATACCAATGCATACCCTTTTAGATTACATTGATCCGTAGCCTAAAATACGGCCATGTGAATGAGTACAACCAACTAACAGCTATCATATAGAGTTTATGTCATAACCTACAAATTATCCGTAATAAAGTGTTAGTGAAACGTATAACTTCAGAATGGTTTGTTTAGTCAGAGCCATACATTTGGAACATGCCACGTGACCAGTATTCACGCAGGACGAAAAGCGTGGCATGTTGGAGTTGTACATTACGCAAAACAGGAACGATTACGCAAAACTGTAATGGACAACGTTATCCACATCGACGACCCCCGAGCCACATGGCATTCCATGGAGTTTAACAGACGGTTTCAAGGTACAGGGTCGTTAGTTCAACCCCCTCATCACATACGGGAAGGGGGTCGTGTCCGTACATTCCGATCATCAACTGGATCGTTCTGCCCTATACACCCCATGAAAATCCAACGGGTCGCACATTACGGCAGGCTAGCTTTCGGTCTTGGGAATACCGAGGAAACTATACGACGATTCGTGTTGCCATAACAACCATGTATCCATATAGGCCCACACATTGGCATGCGTTTTGCATCGTGGAGACAACAACGGCGCTGGAATTCCTTGGCTGTCATTGATCTGCCTTACTAATGGATGCTACCGGAGCTTATGTGGAAAATATCTTATGCGACCGATGAATCTCGCTTTACCAATAACGTTATGTATAACAGGTGGAACTTCAGACAATGGGCGGAAACAAACCCCCATATATAACGATCACTGAGCCATCACCCAGATTTCATTACTCAGTCACGTTTGGGTGTGGTATTACTCAATTAGTAGACCATTATCGGGCACCTTACTTCTTCGAGGGAAATTTGACAGGACAGCGTAACCTCCATTTCCTGCAGACCATCCTTGTTGACTTCCTGAGTGATATACCTTTAAGGACACGACGAAGAAATATTACCAACATGATGG
>JABUQX010041685.1:0-42544 GCA_015478945.1 Trachelipus rathkii
GGGGGGGGCGAGATCGATTTTGTTTTAGGCTTATGACAGCTGGAATCAAAAATTATTCATGGAGCGTATATTAGTTTTCAACTTGCCAAAATTACCCATGAATAATTTACTGCTATACATGATCTTAATTGTTCAGAACGAAGGTTCTATTAATAGTAACCATACCATAGTTACTATTTACTAGTTACTAGTTACTTTACAGTTTACTTTCTGCTGCCGAGTGTAATAATTAATATATATATTAACTTAACCTATAATATTATATATATATAATAATTATATAATATATATATATATATATATATATAATATAATATTATATAATCATATATACGTATATATTATAAATGTCTCTTCTCTACCTAATTATTTGATGAATAAAATGTTTCAGATTAAATATATATTATATATAAATATACTTATATATATATATCACGATATGATATATATACGATATATATATATTATATATATCAATATATAATATTTTATCGTCTGACCTATAATATATACTGTATATTACTAAAATTTGAATCGTTTTAGGCAAGAGTTTTTTTTTTCTCGTCAATAAAAGCGAATGCATTTTTTAAATTAAATATTACCTAGCATATTTATGTTAAACGAGTGAAAAACTTGACATAGACATCGTTTTTATTTCATCTGAATAATATAATGACCTCCAATTCCTTAAATGAGACAAACAAATAGTTGGTTCTTATGCCATAGAGACATAGAGACTATATTTAAATTTCTAAATCCAATTCGCCTACAATTCAGATTTTGATTAATATTTTGTGTAACAATATTATATCCGATATTTTGTAATCAATACAATTAATATTTAAATTTGTCAGAATTACTTGCGTGCACTCTACTAAAAACTACATTATATACTATACTATATATATAATTATATATATATATATATAATCTTATATTATATTATATCTATATTATATATAATAATAATACTATATATATAATATACTATATATATATATATATATAATATATTACTACTATATATATATATAATAATATATATATATAGTATATATATATTAATTAATAAATATTATATATATCTATATATATATATATATAAAATATTATCTATATATATTATAATATATATATATATATAAATATATATAATATATATATATATATCATATATATATATATATATATATATATATATATATATATATATATATTAATGTGTTTGTGGATGGATTAGAGTTTCCAGCGGTTTTTGGTATAAAAATAAGACCGAAAAAACACCATCATTACTACAACAGAAAAGAGAGAAAAAAAACAAAGAAAACAAAAATTTTAAAAATAGAAAAAGAAATACAGAAAAAAACGGAAAAAAAGAACAACAATCAAACATCGCCGCAAAACAAACATTCAAAAGTGGTAAATCGGCAAACTATGAAAGAAACAACTTTGGAAAAGTGAAGTAGCGAGTCACGGTTGACTCTTTAATATTGCTCTGAATGACTCAAGAATGACTCAATTTCCTTTGAAGGCTTTTGAACGACTCTTTCGCTCTTGACATACGATACTGATTTATTGGACCCTCAACAAAAACGTTGCCGACGACTTTGACGCCCCGATTCGATGACGCTCTTTAACTCGTTACACAATCGATTCTCTGCGGTTTTCGTTTAGTCGTTTGCACAACACACACTATCATCACAACACATGTGCAAGTTTTAAGGTGCACATACTCACACAACATGCATTTTTGAAGGAAAATAGGCACTCAAATTTTACATATGATCATTATTACCTTTTACTGGCAATCATTTGTTTAAGAATATATATATATATATATATATATATATTATATATATATATATATATATATATATATATATATATATATATATATATATATATATATATATATATATATATATATATATATATATATATATAGTCATAAAATCCAGATTTTTCAAGGGAATAGCAACGTATACTACTATACCTAATATACGGTATATATAATATATTATATATATATATATATATACTATATATATATATATATATATATATATAATACTAACTATATATATATATAATATATTATATATATATATGATATATATATATATTAATTATATATATATTACGTATATATATAATATATACTATTTAGTACATAATATTATAATATATATATAATAATATAATATATATACTATATATATAGTATGATATATAATATAGATATAAATATATTATATATATATATATATATATATATATATCCTGCGAGTACACCATGTGAAAAGATTTATCGCGGGAAGCAATGGAGGAAATTTCTTGTAATTGATAATTAATATTAAAATGGATGTGAAGCTTGACATTGCACGTTTGTGGAAGGTATCTATAAATATTATTTTGTGCATATGTTACTTCATAGGTTCCCGACATACAAAACAATCAAGTAAAATTATTGCCACATAGTGTCCATAACTAGCAACTGTTAACAATCATTATCGTCGTCGTCTTTAACTCTGTGGTTCCCTCTAGCTGTAATAAATATCCCATAATATGGAGTACTCAAGGGAAAAAATGGCGGAATTGCATTTTATGTATTTGGAAAAGCGAACGGCAATTTGAATTCGGTTCTTCGGTTGCGTGAGAAAAATTTACCTAAATCGAAAATACTCAGCGAAGGGAACTTTTGTGGCAATACCCCAGCGTCTCCGAGAGCAAAATACTTTTTAACACTGAACCACAGTCTGTGTTGCTGCAAGAAATATCCGAACGCTCTATTTAAAACAGAATAGGGTTAACAGTATTGGTGAACATCTAGGTCATCGCATGTGCAAGCAATCCAAAACGATACATGTTTCTCATATGACTGTATATGGACAACTCTTCACGGGCAACAACTGTACCCGTATCGTGTTCAACGAGTTCGAACTTTCATTGACGCTGATCTTCAACCATGGATACACTTCTGTCAATGGTTTTCTACGACAGTTCTTCGATCCACATTTTCATTCATATGTTCTGCTTACAGATGAGGCAGAGTTTTCATGTGATTCAATTACGAAAAACCACAATGAGCACCAACGGGCCGATGGAACCCTCACTCTATTAAAAATTTACCTGTAATGTACTGACTTGTATCGTTGGTGATTATCCGATAAGACCAAATTTTTTGCTAGCTACATTATCGGGAAAATATTGCAAGCAGTTTTGAATCATGAGATGCTGAAACTAATGTCCGACATTAAACTACCCGCTCGCCGAGACCTCTCGTTCTTTCAAGACGTGCTCCATCACACTTTATTTTGGATGTCAGAGAGTATCTAGATGATGTGCCTCTGAATCATTGGATTAATATAGGAGGAACCGATAGAGTGACCTGTTTAAAGTAATAATAATAATAATAATAATAATAATAATAATATAATAATATAAATAATAATATAATATATAATGAATAATAATAATACTTAATAATAATAGTATAGATAATAATAAATAATAATAATAATAATAAAATAATAATATATAATAATAATAAAATCACGAATAATAATAATAAATATTCAATAATATAATACAAATAATATATAATAATAATAATAAGTAAATAATAAAAAATAATTAATAATATAATATATAATAATATAACTAATAATAATAATAATAAATAATAAAATAATAATAATAATAATAATAATAATAATAATAATAATAATAATATAATAATAATAATAATAATATACCAGGGGAAATGCTTCTTAAATAATTCACAATAATACTGTATTTAAAATAATTTTGCTAATTTGGATCATTTCTTTGGAGTTGAAATTCCTGAAATTTCATTTTTTTATGCCATTTAAAATTTATGAACAGTAAATTTTTAAATAAATTTGTTAAACTTAAATTTTTGTAAATATTAATTTATTTCTTTTATTAATAGCATCATTATTATAATTTATTACTTATTATCTAATATTATTATTATTATTATTTGATTATTATTATTTTATTTCATTATTATTATATTATTATTATTATATTATTATCTATTATTACTAATTTATATTCATTATTATATTATTATATTATTACTATCATTTATTGATTCTAATTATTATTACTTATTACAATTATTATATATTAATTATTATATTATTATTATTATTATTATTATTATTATTATTATTATTATTATTATTATTATTATTATTATTATTATTATTATTATTATTATTATTATTAATTATTATTATTTATTATTCATTGATTATTATTTATTATTATGTATTCATATTATAATAATTATTATTATTCATTAAATTATTATATTATTATTATTATTATTATATTATATTGAATATTATTATTAATATATATTATTATATTATTTTTATTATATTATTAATGATTATATATTTATTATTATTTATCCTACTCACTCCTTCTTCTATCACTATATTATATTTATTTTCAATAACATATATATTCATTATTAATTATTTTATGTATTCACATATTATTATTATAATTATTATTATATTATATATTAATTATAATTATTATTATTATTACCTTTATTTATTCTTATTATATTTATTAATGTATTATTATTATTCATTATTAATATATTCGTTATTATTATTATTATCATTATTATTATTATTATATTATTATTATTATTATTATTATTATATATTATTATTATTATTATTAATTATTATTATTATATTCATTTTATTATTATTATTATTATTATTATTATTATTATCATTATTATTATTCATTATCTTTATTTACTTATATTATTATTATCATTATTATTTAAATTTTCTTTTAAACTAATATTTTATTATTTTTTAACCTTTCATTTAATAGACCAAATTTCATTCATCTGTGCGGTGATTATTATCACCACATTTGTATAGTATATATATATATATTATATATATATATATATTATATATATATATATATAGTAATATATATACTATATATATATTATATAAATATATATATAATATATGTATATATATCTATAAATCATATATATAATTATATTATAATATACTATATATATATTATAATATACATATTATTATATAGTATATTACATACATAATATACTATAATAACTATATATATATATATATCATATATATAACTATATAATATTAATAATATAAATTATATCTATATGATATATATATATAATTATATATATCATATATATATATTATATATAAATATATATAAATATATATATATAATAAGTATAATTGTAAATTGCAATAATGTTATTGGTTTCTCTTATATAAGTGTTTGAGTTCACAGTAAAGAAGCTTAGCGAAGTTCCTCAATTCTAATCTTCATTTTCCAATAAGACCAAGTCTCCCTATTCTTTGTGCAGATCAATTATACAACGAACTGTAAACCACCATTCAAAGACCAAATGCGGGGCGCTCCCGTCGCCCACATAGGCAACAAACCTTAAACGCTTGGCTTATTATTACTATATTATTATTATTATTATTATTATTATCATTACTTATTATTCATTATATTATCATTATTATTATTATATTAGTATTATATTATTCATTATTATTATTATATTATTATTATTATTCTTAATTATTATGTATTATTATTATTATTATTTTTTTATTATTATTATTATTATTATTAGTTAATTATATATTATTATTATTATTATATTATCATATTATTATATATTATTATTATTATTTTATTATTATTATTATTACTATTCATATTATTATTATTTTTATTTTATTATTATTATTATATTATTTTATTATTGATTATTATTATTATTATTATTATTATTATTATATTATTATTATTATTCTTAATTATATTTTATTATATAATTATTGGTTCCTTACTATTACATTCAGAACTGAAGAAAGAACTGAAATTTTTATAATATATATGCTGTATCACGTAATAATATAATATAATAATATTAATATGATATATATATATATATATAATATATATATTATATAGTATAATATATATCTATATATGATATATATATACTTATATATATATATATAGTATATCTATAGTATATACTACTATAATATTATAATATATAATATAATATAATGATATATATATTATTATATACTATATATTATCATAAATATATTATATATATATATATAATATATATATATACTATATCATATATATAGTATATTATATAGTAAAATAATTATATATATATTATCTACCTATAATAATATATATATATATAAATTATATTATATATATATATATATATATATAATATATATATTATATATATTCAGAAATTATAGGTTAAAAAGTAACTAAAAAAGAAAAAGAAATATATTATAAAAATGTTTTTTCTTAAAAAATATTTTTTATTCATATTACATCTTACAAATTTTCAATAAATTTAATATATAATATAGTATAATATATCTATATATATTACTACTTCCAATATATATGACACAGAAAAACATTAAGAGATTCTATATTTGATCACTTACACAAATATGATAAACTTTAATTTATTTTGTGTGGAATATCATATATACTATATATTATATATACTAATTTATATTATATAATATACTGCTCTTTGGGATAGATTATAATATATATTATATAATATATTATATATATATAATATATATATAATTATACTAATATATATATATATATTACATATGTTAATTTTACAATTAATAATAAATTTAATTCGAGCTATACCTGTGAATATATATATATATATATATATAATATATATAATATATATTAATATATATATATATATATAAATATATATAATATACTATAATATATATCTGTAATATTAATACCGATATATATTTACTCCTGGCTTGTCATCCTGCTGCTGTACCGTACTATTATTCACCTCAATCTGTTGCTCTATACCAGGGTCCTCCACCGGCCCCCACCCGGTATACCTCCTACCCTTTTTTTATACCCATCTGAACCGGCAATGCAGAAACACTTTACTTCTATGTATGTTCAATATGAATAAATATCAGGTATAATCGGTCGTACGGCCCGCTTAGAGTTATACGATTTTTATATATCAACCCTGGAGTCATTTGTTGATATATTTATTATTTATCTTACCTTAAACCAAGTTTTTAAATTTACCAAATTATATAAACTCGTAGACTGCATTAATATAACATACCATTTCTATAGGAATCATAGGTACTCAATCGTCTACGTTAACATTACTATTACTATTACTGTATATTATCTAAATATATATAATATCTTTTTACGTCTTATTATTATATACATTATATTTATATCATATACATAGTGTGTGATAGATCTATTATAATCTATCTTATATTAATATATATCTATATCTCATATTCACTCTTATATATATATATATTATCTCATATATCTATATTTCTATTATATATATCATCTATTCTCATATACTCATATATTCATACCTTTCTATATACTCTATTATATACTACTCTATTAATATAACTATAATACTTATTACTATACATCCCTACTATATCATTATATTTATATAGTATTTTTCTTATATATATCATATATATTATCTTTATATATATAACTATAATATTTTATCTATCAACTATATATATAATTTTTATTATTATATTATCTCAACTTTATAATATTATTACTTCTCATTATTATAATATTATATTACTATAGTATATATATATACATACCATATTATATAAACAAATTTACATACATATATAATATTCCTAGCCGTCTAACGACTCAAATCAATTTTGTCAGATCATTCTAATTTTATTATAATAGAATATACAGCTAATTTATTATCTTTTATTTTATCAGGGTAGTGTACACACATTATGCCTATTCCACCCATATTTCCTTAGTTACACCTTAAATACGTATATACTCTACTTATATATATAAATATATATTATATATACTTACTATATATATATATATTATCCTCTAATATATATTATCTATCTCTCTTCCACCCTATATGATCTCTAATTATTATTATATATCTTATAATATCTAAAATAATATCTATCTATATATTATTATATATCTCATTTATATATGTATTGAAAACTAAATATTCTTCAAAATTGTAATCATTTGCTTTATATTTTTGAAGTGAAAGATATATACACATAATATTATTTATTTAACTGTACTTTATATAATAAATATATATCTATATAGTAATCTATGTTTTTGTTTACCTATATTCATTTATCTCTATATATATTAATATAACTATACTTATCTATATTATATATATATTATATATAATATATATATCTTCATCTATCTATTTATAATATACTATAATCAGTCTATAGGAATAAAAAGTCACATATCAATATCATATATATATTAAACTATTTCTATATTATATCATGAATAAATACAGTCGAATCATATATATGATATATATATACTTTATATATATACTATTCATGTTTAATATATTACTATACTTCTTATAGGGTAGTGTTTTATTGAAGATAATACTCTTTATTACTTATTTATTATATATATAATACCTAAATATTATTATTACTATAAAATATATTTTATATATCTATATCTAATATATATATTCTATTAGTCTCTGAATTTAATGTGCTGTTTATACTTATCTATATATTAATTATATATTTATTATACTATATATCTTCATTATGTCTATAGTTCCTCCTGAGAGCTAATTATCAAGCTTTAACTTGAGAATATATATCTAACCATGGACAAAATGACCTAATTTTTGCATCACTTATAATATTGAATTGTTGCAATTAAGATCTTATATCTATAACTATATAACCGTCTCGTTTTTTACGTTTTTAGTCACGCCCCCGTCTACCCCTCCACTTCTCTATCTTATAATAATATACTATACTTTCATATCTTTCTATCCATCTTATATATATATATATATATAATATATCTTTAATATACTAGGGTCGGGGATTTACATAGCTCACATCACGTTGATCAAGTCATATACTCACGTCTATTATTTTATTGCTACTTATATATATACCATCAAGACTGACCCTATATAGTATATCCCTTAAATTATTTATTCCCTCCTTTTCCTCTTTTGCTGCTTTTTAATCACGGGACTCACATGTAGTCTTATATAACCTTATGTAAGTATTTTTTCTTTTTCTATATTAATTATATCATCACATACCTGTTCCCTTGCGTATACCACGAGGATGCATTTCATCAGATAACTGCTTTGATATCCTATCTTATTATATCATTAGGCCTCAACACGTACCTATCCCCCCGGCGCTTCTTGCAATCTTTGCTTACGGCTAAGCATATATATAGCAACTTTATAAGATGTCTAAATCTATATTCAATACCATATATTAATCTATCTTATATTATATCTATATATATGAACATATTGATATAAAAACATCTTAAAAAGAGTAAGTACCACAACTAAAAGAAACTAAGTTATAAAATGTCTTAAAATTATTGGGTCTTTAGTATTAAGCCACTAGCGATTTATGACATTATGCTGCAATGACAGTATAATGATATTAACCCCCCCCCCCCCTATGCGACCTTTCCTTAGCTAATAGTTTATAGTTACTTATCTCTCCTTATTATATACTATCTATATATCTCTATAATATATATTTATATATATACTATCTACTATATATAGATTACTATCTATCATATTAATATGTGCTTTACTTGTTCATGGGCATACTTAATATATAGTAATGTATTAATATATATATCTAATATAATATTACTACTCTAATCTTACTATATAATATCATATATATATAGTCACTTATCCTTTAAAATGTTCTTCTCTCTACCATATACTATTTTATATATAACATTAATATATACTTTCATTAAAGGATCAACTATAATTTACTTCAGGAGTTCATGTCGGTAGATATCGACACTTATCTCTTGAATGGAGAACTGGGAGATGCCTGTATCTAAGGCTCTGAGAAGATTGCTATGTAAGTTGCTCATGTAAATCGTTGTACACTTGCTCAGAAGATGATGAAGTTGGTTCGTTAGTGTTTGCAGAGGGTGAGAGATACTTCGTTCGTATTTACGTGTCGGTTCGTGTAGTTCTGTAACCAGTTTCTTTAATGATCTTTTTATTCTGTCCGCCTCTTTTTATTGGACCTAAAACTGAGACACTGCAAAGAGGTCCGTAAGTCCTTGCTGTGACATTTCTCTGTGTCTGGTGACGTCTCTCACCCTTCGTGTCGGTAAACACTTCTTCCAGCAACCAGGTTGATTGCCAAACGTTGAATAGGTCTCTCACCGGGTAGGTATCTCTACCAGATCGACCCGCTTAGGTTGACCATCGATTCTGCTAAGCAGTGAACCCTCTTGCCATACTCTCGTCACACGTAATAAATCCCGTTACTTTGGTGGTCTGGGGTCTTCGTTACCTGGCCCATTGCGCATAGCAATGGGGGCGTTCCACAACGACCCCTCTGTGACCGCAGGACAAAAATTTAGGGGTTGGAGGGTTTACCACCCTTATATCCGGGTGCCAGTCTGAGACCTTGAACCTGCAATTTAGAGTCTTAATGGCATTGAGGGATCTGAAATACTGGGTTCTCTATCCTGGTGTCATAGGAAACTCTATCTGAGGAATTACTTTATCTATGAATAATACACTGGAGAAGTATTACAGGTCTAATTAAGTATGCACTGGACTTGACAGGTATCTTAACATAAATGTGGTTTGATTATTTCTTTTTTTGGAGTCTTTGAAAATGACTTTCTCCATCATATTTTACTTCATGTCTTTTCGTCGTTTCTGTCACTTTTTTTCTTAAGAATTTTATTCTTAGAATACTTTTCAATTTGTTCGAATAATTATCTTCTGTAATGAAGTTTGATGTACAAATCTTGACCTTAAAGACATTCGTCCTGAGAGATATTGAATTTTCCAATACAATTTTATCCGAATTTATTCTTTCTAAATAACTATATTTTAGTTTGTTTTCATGAAATTCTACATTAAAAGTCAGTTCCTATAATTTTTAATGGCTGGCATACTACAAGTTTGGCCAAAAGAATGTTTTTCTTCTCTTCTGGGTCGGGGCTGCATCCATACTAATATCTGAAGATAGCATGATGGCCGTCTGAGGCTTTTCCATAGACTACTTGTTCTATAACATTCTTCTTGTTCTCCTGTTTGATCTTCGTGCAAACATTTATTTTCGGCTCCACTGGGCTTATATAGCTGGAAGAGAACCACTTCTAGCCCTATTAGGCTCGGTGGGTACTTAAAACATAGAGGTTCATTCTGATTCTCCTGGAAAATCCAAACTGTATTCACTATTTTTTTTCACAAACAATTATCTTTGAATATTTAATGTGGGTAATTGTGATAGTTTGTAGAAATTATATTTTAAACTCTCAATCTATAGATGTTTAGTCGGCTGCTAAACTCACATTTTGTATCATTCTCCACATACTGTCCTCTCTACGGTTACAACCCTAAAAGTCCAATAACCAAAATTATAACATAACAAAATATATATTTTCTATTTAGCAATTCCTCTCCTAGTAGATGAAAGTCTATCTTGAGTCCAACTTGTGTTTCAAAAGTCAAGAGGTCCACACTAAAAGTGAAAGGCAGATGTTACAGAGAGGAGGTTGAAGTGGGGGCCTTTCGTTTGCGAAAGCGGGAATTTTACCATAAAAGTTCCTTTGTCTTCTAGGTCATACGATATTTCAAGTTAAAGTAGGTCATTATGAGGGACACTGATGCCTATTGCCTAGAGTTCGTAAGCAAAGAAAAGTTACCACCCTTGCAACATTATGTCTGCTATGTGTATTTGTCTTCGTAATTATACTTTTTGCCTAAAAAAACTACGGCGTAATGAGCATTTAGTCGCATGCAGATTGCTCCATCACGCAATACTATGACGTAAGACACACAAAATTATTTTAATCGCACAGCTACTAGCAGAATCCTGAAAGAGATTTAAAGCATACGGATTATGCCTAATTATCCCTTTTAGCCTGTTTGCTCTCAACGTTGTACTCTGGTGTGAATCGCAATATTATTCATAGCGAAATCAAGCCTTCCCTTCTCATTTTGGTGTTAAAACAATTTTATAAAGAAATTAAACATAGAGAATCATCACAATCTTAGAATGCCCACCAGCTTGAAATCTACAAATCTTTTGCTTCAGTGCACCTTTCTACTGCTAGATCGGGTTGTCGACCTCTTAAAAGTAGGAGACAAAAAACATAGCACTTTGGTGGCCATCATAATACTGCGCTGTCATGCACTTTTATTGGCCATCTCTCACAATCCCCCACAACGAAATATATCTTTAACCTGTTATTCCCTCTATACCCATTTACTTACGACCCAACTGCTCAAGCCCATGTTCAGTATCTGTGGCTTCCTGCAACACTCTAGGCCTAACTCTTATTAAACTCCCAATAGTAATATCCCTAAAAAAGTGCATGTCTCTTCCTTTTCTTATCTCCTTCTCCTTCTTAACAATAGTCTGAAGGGAATTTTTTCTATCAAAATCTAAGATATTATTGTTGTCTCCGTGTATCTCATCACTGGTTATTATTGGCCATATAAGATCCACCCATGCGCACACTTCATTAATATCTTGGGAGGGTTATCGTTCTACCTACATTTCATCACTACACACTATACACACTCACACACCCACCCACACACACTCCATTCCTACACTATATATTCTTCAATATCACATGATTTATCCTTAATAAATTCTCCACAATTATCATTAACTAACTATATATTATATACTATACTCCTTAATGTCAAAGCGTTCCACTCTATGACCACTTTACTGATATATGAACCTCATATACTTCTAATATACCTTTTTATTGGTATTAGTATCCTGTCTCGCATTAACAACTCACTTATCATCATATCATCCATACTTATAATAATTATATCATTACCTATATACATATATCCACAATACATATTACATATAATATAAAAAAATTAATGCTTTATAAATTTTTTGGTGTCTAGATAACAATTAGCAAAACTTAATGATTAAATGATATCTTATTATTACATTAAGGGTAGTACTAGGATTCTTATTAATAAATATATATATATATTATAGTATATATATATATATATAATTATATAATAACTATATATTATTTTTATATAATAATATTATTTCAACTAATTATATAATATATATTAATATATATATTAGTAAATATATTAATATATTATTAATATAATATTATATATTATATTAATATAATATATATTATATTATATATCTTATATATATATATAATAATTATATATATATATATAGTACTTAACTATATAATATAGTATACTATATATATATATACTATATCCTATATAAATATATTATAAATTAAATAAGTTTATATATTATTATCTCATGTCTTATAATACTATCTTCTCTTTTAATATATTCATGTTTTAATCCTTTTAATATATATATATCTATTATCTTTTGATCTATATATATATAGTATATTATTATATATTTATATATAAATATATAATATATATTATAATATATATATATATATTTAAATATATAATACAATATCTATTCATATGATACAAATCTCATAATATCTATATATATATCAGTATCTTACTTATATATATTAATATATTATATATTTATATTAATTACTATATAATATATATCTATATATTAATATATCTCTTACAGAGAGAGAAATATATATATATAATGAGATAGAGAGAGAGAGAGAAGAACTAGAGAGCGTAGAGAGAGAGAGAGAGAGGAGACGATAGAGTATGAGTAGATCGAGAGATGAGATCATCAGAGTAGATGATAGAAGAGAATAAGATGATGTAAGAGAGGAGACAGAGAGAGATCATCGACGAGAGAGAGGGCGTACTGAGAGAGAGATGAGAAGAGATAAAGGAGAGAAGAGTCACAGAGAGTACGTACAGATCGAGATAGACGAGACGGACGAAGATAACCTCTTCTCTTCGATGAAAGAGATAGGAGGAGAGACGCGAAGAAAGATACGAGAATATAAGATAAGAGAATCGAGAGAGAAGTAATCGTCTGATAGAGAGAGATTTTTGGGCTTAAAAGACCGAAAAAGAAAAAATATTAAAGATAATCCTCTGAAAGTTTAGAAGATTAAAGAAAACTAGAACAAATGAGAAACGACAGACAGACAGACACGAGACATCTCGATCATAAGAGGAAGAGGAGAGAGAGAGGAGAAGAGCGCGAGAGAGAGTAGATCTATCGACGATGACGAGGAGCAGAGTCATTAGATCTGTCTCGAGGATAGAGAGAGAGGATGCTATGCTTATTATATATAATTTTTAAAATAATTTCCTAAATTATATTGATGGTAATTTATTCGAAACTAATAATATTTCACTATAAGTTTCTTTAAAAAGTTATAGTTTCTCTACTCTCCAAATTTAACCTGATAAAGTATTTTTCTCACTATATAATTATTATTATTATTTTATTTATTTATTATTATTACCATTATATTCTTATTATTAATTCATTGATTATTATTTATTATTATTTTATTATTTTATAATACTCTTATGTAGCGATATTGGTTTACATTGGACTTCAAGAAAAAACAAAATGAAATGGAATCTCTATGATATTTTTAACCTTTACTTAGTATTTATCGGTTATATGACTACATTCACTATATTAGGGTCAGTATACTTATTTATTATTCTGGAGCTTAGGTCTATTCGCCTCTGATGCATTTTATCTCTACTCATCATGATACCTCCTTCGAACCCCCGGGGAGTGAATCTGATTCCTAAGTTATATGTGATCTGCAAATGCACTTAGAGTCACTTGTGTAATATTACTCTTCTCCGATATATGACTCATAATATTTTGCACTTCATTTACTAATCTCGCATTCATGGCATTCTCATGAGTCCCTTATTATTGGTAAACTTATTATTATTCATATCCTATTTCACTTTACCTACAATTAAACAGTTCATTATTTATCCCACTAATCTTATCTGAGTGTTATTATTATACTAATTCCCTATTCACTCTACGGTTACGAGTGTATTATATCTCGGTAGTTTTAACGTGAGTATCGGACCAGTTTCATATTGATTTAACTTTATTTATCTTATGTCGATGCCTTATTATGGAGTATTAACGCTCTTAGGAATCTATAGTCACTAACATCGATTCGAAAACGGCAAGTATTTAGTGATTAATTAATTTATATTAAGCATCATTGTTCTCTTATTACCCTTCAATTCATTATTATTTCACTTATTTGACCTGTCTCATATATTATTTGAGACTCTTGGCGTTTTATTACAAGCCTAGATATTCTATATTTATTTTATTAATTAATTCAACGAGAATAAATGCGATTTATAAATTCTTTTATGTATCTGATCTTGACATATTTGGTCTGAGATCTTGTCGATATTGTTTTTCTAATTTATTGAAAAACACTAAATCATTTGACTAAGTTTTTTCTGATAAAACTTCATTCATAATTTTGTTACCATCGCAATGTATACTGTGTTTAGGGACACGGCGAATCAATCTATTCAATTTATGTCACTGCAGTTTATCAAATCGTATTATCTTTTTATAAATTTTTCGATTTCCATATACCTACAGAATGTCAGTGTCCCTGGATTCTTTTGTATAAACAATTACATACGTTAATTCGTAAATCTCACACACTGAAATCTCCTCTATTCTATCTATGTATTAATAATGTTATTATTGAGAATGCACTCTAAACCTCATTACAATTTGCCAGCAGTCATCAAAGATGAACTGAGTAATCCAGTGAATCTAATAACTATTTGATTGAGTGGCTATATATTATGGAGCTATCTGATCATTTAATTCGACTTTTTATATCGAGAGTTTTATCATTATTATATTTATTTATTGTATTTATATTACTATTATGTTTCTATTTTCGAAATTTCCAATAAAATAAATTATTCCATGGCTTAATGTATTATAGTTGATTGCTCTTGTTACATATTCCAGCCCTACATTAGTTTTTATTTCATACATTCGAGTTTTATATATCAGAGTATTCTTTTGATCTGAGTGAATTATCATCAATATCGATTATTAACTGTGTTATTATATTAATATATTAATTCTCTCCTCGTAGTCTCAAGTTCCGTTACTCGTATCTTGATGATATTTAATTACCAGAAGTGTCTTTTTCGAGCTATTGCGAGCGTGTTCATTTGAATTTTTAGTTACTACTTATTAAATATTACTTATGAATATTCATTGGTATTACTTTAAATATATATATAAAATAGTACCTTATTATTATTCTATTATGAGTTGAGTTCATTTAAAATATTATCAATAAAAGTTATTAAATTATTCAAATATTTATAATTATTTTTATCCCTTAATTAGTGTAGTTCGTATTTCCTAAACATTTATGCTGGATTAGGAGTGATGATTGCATTATACTCAGTATAAATGATGCCATCATTATTTTGTATTCTTTTTATCAGTTGGTGAATTCGCATTTCATCCACTGAGTCTCCAGTTACATCATCTGATCATTAAGACAATTACTTAAAATTCATGGGATTTAGTCTTTGATTAAATATGAGGATAATATTTTCACATCGATAGCCACGTAATCCATTGGTTAATTTTGGCAGATATTTTTAGATTAAATTATTGTCTTATAATTGATAACAATTATAAAAATATAAAAATTGATAAATGTATTCTTTATTACTAACACTTAAATTTTATTAGATTACTGCTTTTAAGCTATTTAAGTATTAAAATAATAAATTATAATAATCTTTACTTATTATATTATTGGATATCTCTGAACTCATATGCAGATTATGTGTTGTATTATAAATATGATTGAATGTATATATTATTAAAAATACTTTGCTTTCACTTAATTATGTTTATTTTTATTAATTTTGAGAATCTTTTTCTACAAAAGTTTTAATAGCTCTTTACTGAGAAAGAAAGCTGCTATTATGTACTATATAAATGTATGTGGTAATATTCCATTTTCACAAATTGATCAAATATAAACTTTACCTTTAAATTATATATGGAGATGGGAATCGACACTCCAGAAGACATAAAATAATATTAATAAATAATGATGACGAATAAAATATATTAAAATAAGCTTACAGATTTAGGATAAGTCTTTCTAAATATGATCGTAGTCTATAATCAATACACAAATAATGATTGATATGATTGGTAAACATTCAATTAATATATGATTATGATGCATCTCAAAGCTTACAGAATGAAAATTTAGTAACGAGTTTGAATAGTCTGAGGGTTGCACTTTAAGACCTAATTTTAATATTTGGTTGACATTTAATTTAATTATTTAATTGAATATTAAAGATGACTATTTGAATGTATTTAGCTACTACATGTATTTCTCAATTCAATTCTACCATTGTAGCTGTATAATATAATTTATCAGTTAAAAAATAATAATGATACGCCTTTATATAGATTCATAAGAGAGTCACTCAAGGTTTCAACCCCCTGCAGGAACAAAAGGGCGTCGATCAATACATTTGACAATGATACTGAAAGGATTCAGAGATAACAATTATGTAATGAGAAGACACGTGTGAATCAGAGAGATGTTGGATAAATCACGACAAATTTTAAAGACACCTTAAAAGAAATATAATTGAAATATACTTCAATACCAATATAATTATCAGAAAGCAATATAGATAACTAATAGAGGGCATCATACATAATTAGATGCTAATACAGATATTTATAATTGGGATGATGTTGACTAAATATCTGTGAAGAACAAATCTTAATAAAGGATGTGGTATATCCAATCCAATCAACTTAAATTCTTTGACAAATGCATAAAACATAATACACATAAAATAAGAAAAATAAAGTCGTTAATAAGAGCATAAGTCAATAATAAAATAATAATTAACTAATAGAAATCTGACATTTTTTTATATAATTGATTTATTGGATAGTGGGAGTAATATTAGTATTCCTCAATCTTTTGTAATATGATCAAAGATAGAAGTAAGAACTTGACCCTTGACTCAGTTATTATGATGAATTCAACATACAAGATATATTGCCTGCTACACGAGGCACTTTCCGTATACTATTTGTATGGTATCTAAAGTATATTACTGTCGATCATTATCTAGATGATTAGATTTATATACTTCCTCGCTTAGGAGAAATTTATCAGGTGGGAGATACTGCGTGGATTCGTTGAACAGAATCAGTTAAAAAGATCCCGCTCTATACATATTATAATTTCTATCCTCATAGAAGCTTAATAAGATAAAAAGAAATTTAACATATATATTTATATATATTCATTTAATTTAAAAGATATAAAATAAACTACTAATAATATATTTATCAAAATTTACAGAAATTTATCATAGGTGGTTTTCCCATATAAAAGCTAAAGAATCATCATTCAATTTCCTCTAATAGTAATTTAATAATGAGTTATAAAGGTAATAATTAATTAATTAATAAATATATATATATTATATATAAGATCGTAAAATTAAATTAATAATTATTAAGATACTATTATAAAAGGAAATTTATGAAAATTCTATTTTTCAGTAAATGAATTTATATTCAATATATATAATATATTTTATGAAGAACTAAATTAAAATTATTTATAAATTATATTAGATGATATTATATTAGTTTCTTTTCTATTAAGGTAAATTAAAAAATTGATGAAATAATAAGAATGCAAATGCATCTGTATTCCTCTATCAATATAAATTATACAATTATTGAAGTAACATAAAGGAAAAGCGTAAGGAAAGGACACATATATACAATAATTTAGATTTTTTATATCACTAATAAATATATATATTATATTGATCATGCTAATTTAATATAAATACTACAAGATACGAATAATAATAATTAGACTTACATATAATAATAATTATAAATTTGTTCAGTCTCCTCATTAATATTAAATGAATAGTAGATACAAACAAAGAAAAACGACCTTCTAAACAATAATATAATAATAATATTAAAATAATATCAATATAAATAATATTAAATTATATATAAATATATATATAATAATAAATAATTAATCATAAATATAAATAATATAAATATAATATGATAATTATCTATAATATATGATAAATAATTCATTAATATATATAATAATATACGAAATAATAATATATAATATAATAATTATAATTCAATTAATTAATAATTAATCTAATTTAATAATATTTTGGATATATTTAATAATTAATATATGAATAATATATATCAATATAAATAATAATATAATAATTAATAATAATAATAAAATAATAATAATAGAATAATTAAATTCAATAACTAACAATAATAATAATCCAAGAATGTACCAAAAGCTCTCAAAAAGTAAATTTGAAGATTGATTAGGCAACCTATGCGTAAGCAATTGGATAATCAAGGCTATTACGTAAATATACTGATATTGTTGACAAATGAATAAAGATAATATAATAATATAAATAACAATATTGAATACGAATGAGAGACAAGAAACGACTGTTATCATATAATAGCTAAATAAAAGACACATAAGCACTAATAACAAATGAATATATAATATACAACATATCTTGAGATAGAGAGACTCGAAGCATAGAATTAATAAATATTAATAAGACAATTATGCAATATAAAATATCTATATCTAGAGTTACACAACATTCATATAGTCTAAATAGCAGCCTTGCTACAACTTCTCTGTGAGCTACGGTTACACGTCTAGATCGCATTAATTATATTTTTTTATGAAAATAGTATCTCCAAGTGTTAATAATTCGTATATATTTAATATTTATATCTAATCTATTTAATATTAATATATATATATTTAATTTATTATCAGATTATTTCTTTAATATATTATTTAATATTATATTTATACTATATATTCTTTAATTATTAATTTTCATATCATAATAATACTATTCATTAACTATATTAATTATTAAATTAAATTACTATTAGTACTTATTATTAATTATCATGCACAATTATATTTAAATTGTACAGTTGTACAGTAACAGTTATTTTTTTTGGGTAGGCTAATGAGACAAACATGTCTATACTTAAATCTCATTTCTAGTATTAATTAATTCGTTAATCCTAAAATGTAATAATTCTTTCTAAACGAATCTCTATATCTATTTCTTAAATATTATATATATATTATATCTAATACTCTATATTATTATAATGAATTTACTTTTTTTGACCTTTGTAACATATTTTAATTCGATTTTATCTATATATATTAATATTACTATTATCTATTAATATTACATTTATTCAATATATATATTAATTAATATTTAGTTATTATATATTTTTATCTTTATAATTATTATATTATATTATATTAATTTAATATTTAAATTTCATATTATACTTTAATCTACTCTATATCTCTGAAATTACTATTAAATTATATATTATGATATCATATTAAAATAATATTATTATATTATATGTTAATATTATATTTATTATATTATTCATTATTATTAATATTATAATTTAATATATATCTTATATATAATTTATTTACTATATATATTATACCTCGTATATTCATATCTTATATTATCAACATCTTTACATATCATATTATTCTATCCTATAGTTTTCATATTTCTAAATTCAACATCATAATTAATTTTTTATCAAATTTATCATTTTTCTAAAAAATTTAAATATATGTTTAATTTATTAAGAAATTTATATACTTCTATACATTTTATATCTTATACTATATATATTATATAACGTGCAGGTGACTCTCCTCATCTCTTTTCTCTCTCCTCTGCTTTGCGCTCGTTTTGCTGGAGCAAGAGATCTATCTACTCTTCTCACTACTGCTTTCCTCACCTATATTGGTATTATCTATTTTACTGGCGGCCCTGCGCTTGAGGTCACCATCCGGCTCTACTATTGTTTCCTGTCTTTCGCTTAGCACAGTGCTCTTAATAGTACGAGTTAAAATCATATACTGTATCCCCTAGACTATTCTTCTATAGACTCTATTATATAGTACTAATCTCCTGATACAAATACGGTATTTGCTCTCGGAAGCCTTAACTATCAGGAGGACCATAACTATGATCGATCTTGATATAAGCTCAACTAATATATGACATATTTTGACAATATGTCACTATATACATGACTCAGATCATCATCTATATAAGTCTTATGTATGATATAGAGAGTAGTAGAGAGGACTATACTCTGATCATAGATTACTGTACCCAATTTACTACATTCCTCATCACCCTATACAATAATGATTATTCATTCCTTATATATATAAACACAATTTAAGTTGCTATAATTTTAATACTGCAACTATGAAATATTATAAGTATGATTATTAATAGTGCCATGATTGTATACTGTCTCAAATGAATAAGATTACTACATATACACCCTGTTGTATATTGACTATATATCAATAAGGATAAGCTAGACTTACTATATTATTATATAATGTAACCAAACTTAACTGGATTTCTATCCCCCCGGGTCTCCGGATTCACATAAAATAAATATAGCTGTGGAGATCGAGTCGGATCACCTTGCTATTTTGGATACTTGATTGTATATATCTTGGTTAAATATAGCATTTCACCCATACGTATGCTTGCACCTATTTAAAAATATCATTATACAATATGATGAAATGCTACTTAATATCGTCTTAATAAAATAACAAAGATTTCAATAATATACACTCACGCATTACGCGTTGTTCTGTCCTGGTCTGTTTCTAAATCATAATCTAATTTTTACCATTCATGTCCACCATTATATTATATTTCAACCCTGCTACTTATACTTTTACTTAGCTATCGGAGGGCCATTGCCTGGCCCTTGATACGTCCTGTCTACTCTTTATAATCTATATATATATTATATATCTATAGTTTTATTATATTTCTATATATTTAAGTAATATACTGATATATTATGAATGGTGGTCAATCATATATAATATATATACCTATATATAGAATAATCTATAATATATATCTTACGTCTATATAGTAGCCTATAATAAGTATATATGTATAAATATATATATTATATATTACGTATCTATCGATATATATATTAATATATATCATTCATGGCCTAGCTAGTAATGAAACCTTATGTATTCCACTCCGATAAGTTATTATGCTAGAATTCCATTGCTCCATGTGAGTACTATTTTTATATATAGCAGAGACTTCAAAGTCAAGAAGCGATTACCTAGTAAGTATTAAATTACCCTCATTAATTATAATAACTATATAACGACTAATGATAATCTTTTGCACTACTTATTTATTTTGAGAGTACACGCCAACATATAGACCACTATAGTTAAATCGATGTAGTCTATTAAAGATATATATATAATAACGCGAGCCTGGTCATTTTTTTTCCCGTAATGAACCACAGATTTAATTCACCATTAATTAGTAATCGTCTTATCATTTCAAAAAAAAACAGAAGCACCAAATACATTAAGGAGGTCAAAAGTAAGAAATTAACGTAAAATAGTTACTAATTAACCTAAACTACTAATATGTATATATATATATATATATATATAATATATATAAATTATAGTTAATATATATATTATATTTATATATATATATATATAATAAATATATATATATATATATATTATATATTTAATTATAAAGAACTCCCGAAAGCATGAATTAAAAATGATGTTTTCATCACATGGCAAGTAAAAAGTAAAAAATTTCCCAATTATACTTCTTCATTCCCAATAGAATCAAAAAATTTTCTTTTCATCTATGTGAATTAACCACATGGCAGGCAGTATAGATGTTATTCACCGTAAAGTTTTAACTTCACTAAAGCTAAATTTATAATAATTACATTTATTTTGTTCCCTGCATTAAAATGTCGTGAATTCAAAATGTATTCCAGTATTTGTGCTATCTTTTTTAGATACCGTTTCAGCTTGGGAGCCGGGCTTTTAATTTTGTACTTATATTGGTACATAGTTTTAATATCTTCATATATAATGATAGAAGTACTATTATATTTTATTTACTATATAACCCTACTATATATATATAATGTATATATATTTATATTATTTTGTATTTAGATGATTACTAGTTTTATATAGTTTTCATTTATAAGATAATAGTATTTTATATTTCTTTTTTTTTTTTTTTTGCTGGGAGCTTTACAATATTTTTTTTTAGATTTGCTATTATGTAATCTTTAACGGTTCTTTACCAGAATAGGTTTTATTTATTATAACGAATAATATACCAATAAAGGCACCTATGGTTTTTGATACTAGTATGATTTGTTAGTTAAAAATATCATTACTTATCGAAATATTTCATGAAGGTTAAGATAAGTTATTTATTGATAAATAATTATATTTAATCATGGTAATTAACGAAGATCTGGTGGTATATAAGTATCTGGAAAAGAATGTCGATTCAGAAAATGAATGAGCAAACTGGATCCATTATGTAGTAATATTTATACGCTCATTCATACGAATGTACAGATACATGCAATTTATCTAAAAAAAAGAGAAACCTGTCCCCATACAGGACATAAGCCATAAACTACAAAATTGTTATAACGATCAGGCGTGTATGTAGATATCAGTTGTTGAATATAAAAAATTTAACTCACATAATTATTAGGAGAAATATATTCATGAGTAAATTTTTTGAAATGTTTGATTATTCAGTCATTCTATTTGTGGTTAACTTTTGTACTAATGTTTGAATGTAATTGAAAGAACAATTGAGATATGAATTGTATATTTTATTTCTGTCAGAGCATAATCTCTCCCTGATACCAATCAATGATGGATTGAGACATCGTCCCAGAACATGCTGGTCAATTGTTTATTTGAGCACTGAGCTTTGGGAAGCTCAGATTTGGCTCATCAATGCTATGGATCAAGATAAAGCTGGTAGCAAAGATCAGCGAAAACGATCAGAAATGGAGGATTCTAAAATGGTAAACTTTATTTACGAAAAGGTTTTACGTTTCGAGTTGCAATTTCATCTTAAAATATAGCAATCATTCAATTATTTTTTTAATGCATTCTAAATATAAATAAATTTTACTAAAGAATGCAGTAATATTTATTTTATATATTTTTGTAGAAAACTATATTTTTTTCTTTCAATCTTGGCTTTTTATTAATGTTTTCTATTCACTAGTTAGGTATATATTGAAATTCAATAATGATAATATTTTAAATTAGATATTTAAGGTGATATAAATATTACTTGTGAACTTGTGACCTTATCAACAAATTATTAACTCCTCTTTTAGGCACTGATAAGATATTATATTATGGAATATATATTACCATGACAAAACAGTAATGATTTAAGCAAATAATAGAAGTTTTTAAAAAAAAAAAAGGAAATTTTAATTATATGGTTAATAACTTTCATAATATTTAATAATACCACATATTAATGCACACATTATTCTATATTATCTAAAATATCTATTATATTAGTATCTGCAAATTGATATAATAAATGAATTTTATACTTAAAATCACTTCTTACAATACTAGCTTAAAGTTGATAAATATTAATATGCCAATGTTAGATAATATTATGTTATGATATAATAAATATCATATAAGTGAGATATAAAATAAATGAGGAATATAGTTAAAAATATCTCGACTTGAAAAAACATAAATGTCGATGTATTATAAATTAATTTTCAAACAAAAGAGAATAAACAAAACAATAATACAAAGTTTCGCTCCGGAGCCACCAGGTAATAATTAATTAATGAACTCAAGAAGATAATTAATATATTAATGTTTTATGCTACAAAAAAAACCGTAAAACAGAAAAGATAACAGAGAGAGATGTCATAATAATATATCATGGGGTAAAAACACATTGGAAGTGACCTTCGAAATGCGGATCGGATCGATATTGTGTGAAGGTAAGATTCGAGAATCACGGTATACAAGCTTTTAGCATGATTAAAGATAACGGATTCGGAAACACGATCCGCAGACATTCGACACCAACATGATTAACGATATTTTCGATGAATTATCGATGCCAAGGTTGATTAGGATTGTGAGAATTCAGATTATCGAACTTTATCCTAACTCTCACGGATTTTCAGTATTCGGATTTCGAAATTCAAAAATATGCCGATTCGTACTGACTATAATAGGTTCAATAGTAATGATATAATAATATTAATATAATATTAATATATATATTATTAATATATAATATATTAATATTATTATTATATATATCAAAAATATATATAATAATATAATTTATATATTATAATATATAATAATATTATTATATAATTGATATTAGGTATTGAGTTTTTAATATAACTGCAAGCTGTTTTGAAAATACAGTTAGTATATTAACCAATTTTCATGTTGTATTTTTCAGAGCTTATTATAGTTATATTATAAATAGTCGATTCCATTGATGGATCATCGTCCATTGCAAGAGTCGAAGTAGGGTAATATTAAATTATTTATGTCATTTTAAAGGTATAGTTATTAGTTAATATGCTACGTGGCTAATTAGATAAAAGATAGTCGACATTCTAGATTCACACAACGTTGCATATAGCATCATCTTGTGATAAGAGACATTGACTTTTGAGTTAAGTCAAGTTTATAGTAACTATTAGAGGTATTCAGATATAATACCTTTACAGATTACTAATTTTCAATCTATCGATTAAGAGGTACGTCATATACATACTTATATCGAGCGCTTATAAATCTTCATCATAGTGTTATTAGTAACACGTTCTAAAGAACTACCTATTAGTGAAGAGATAAGTTACGATTCCGGTCAAGATTTCAAAGGTAATGAGACCGTGATTTATTGCAAGAAGATAGGATACCTACTTTAGCTTCACACAAGAAGATTCAACCCTTTATTCTTTTTATTGTTATTTAACTTAAAATTTATATTACATATTTATTTACACACACCTAAAATAGGAAATTAATTAATCAAAACCCTATACTACTTTAAGTACTTCCACACATCAAACTTATGATATATTGTATACTATTTAGATACTATTGTTATACAAGTCTAATTTTATATACATCACACAATATTATTTCTTCATTTAAATATTAAAAATTTGCATTTTTACACACCTAAAAATTTAGTTAAATAAGTAATAACTTAATAATTACTAAAAACCATATCCTATATACTAATTACTATCACACTTATATTACACTTACTACTAACCATGATAGCATTGAATCTATTTTGATCTGTAAAACTGATTAAAGTTAAGACTGCCTGTGTATATTGGAAAAGTAACAAAAGTTTGGATGATATTTATTATTTTTGTTAGTCTAAATAAGATTATTTGTTCACTAAAATTTTTATTCTTTTATTATAAATGTTATTATATAAACGTAAAATAATTTATATTGATCGATTTTTGAATACCAAAGTCATAATTTTGTATAAATAATCCTGT
This sequence comes from Trachelipus rathkii, assembly GCA_015478945.1. NCBI lineage: Eukaryota > Metazoa > Arthropoda > Malacostraca > Isopoda > Trachelipodidae > Trachelipus > Trachelipus rathkii. The sequence continues at coordinate 26,721 of JABUQX010041685.1, forward strand.
TCAAAACTTTATATATTATATATTATTATAATTTTATGTTTAAAAAAAACATTTTTCTACAAGAAATTTATTTTATTCTTTATTTGTTTATAACGTAAATAGATTGCGTTTATTGGATGACCTACTATTAAAAGTAAGTATAAATCAGTAAATATATATATCTAATACCTAAGTTTACTATACAGCTTCCTCATACCCTCTTATTACATACCTAATTCTCCATGATCTATATAGATTCTATAGTTAAAATCAATTATCGAGTATATTTAATAGTTAATACTTAAATAACAAGTTTTAATACGCTATCACGAATAATAATCTCATAATAGTTGTAACAAGTTCCAACATAATATAAGCTACATAGCATCATATACGTATACTAACTGACTAATGAATATATAATGTATCAACATAATATAACCTTAAACACAACATATCACTAGATAAATCAGTTTAACTATTAACAATAAGTCCCATACTTAATACCTAGATAAAGTAACTAACTATATAGCATACTAAACAGATAAACCTATTCACACTATATTGTAAATAGCGTAAATCTTATCAAATATACAATGTTAATTATTCTTAAACATGGTATAATTATTTAATATAGCAAAATTTATCAATAATAATTATCATATATCATTTATACCTGAAATACTAATATAATAAGCAACGCAACAAAGCTTTACATTAAAGTAAATATATTAATCTACAATAAATTACAAATTATAAAAATACGACTAATAAATATATATGTATATGAAGTTGCCACATACCTTCTTTTGAAATAATTGATAATGATTTAGATAGTGTGATTTCATCTGTAAGCTAACTATGAACATTTAACATATTTAACACACAACACCAGACGAACAAACAGCTCTCATTAAAAAACCAATAAGCGACCATGGTGAGGAATAAAATACTAAAATTTTCATTATTTTTATAATTATAACATTATATATTTAGCATTGAAAGAGCGTTTAATACATAATATATGCTATTTATATTATAAATATATTATCATCTAAAAGGACATAAATATCATACATAAAGTGATGCTATAAAAACGATACTGATTGGTATACGGGTAATTTTTACCATTCAATAAAGATGTAAAGTAATTAATTAAGCATTGGTTATAGCAACACTAAACAGAGCTCCATTTTCTCGCCTTTAGGTTTGTTAAACCAGCACCAATTTCTCATTAAGCAGAGAAGATAAACTTATCCATGATGAGTTATTAGCATAACGTTCGTTGACATTGTGATTCTCGACACCCATTCATGTCTTGCGTAAACACACATGTTTCAGTGTAAATATCCCAGATTACACCATGACTTGGGTTGGAAAAGAAAACATGGTTTTTTAAAAAAAAAACAAAAAACATTGTTATTTTAAAGTAAAAGAAAACACATTAAACCATTGTTTTTTGTTGTTGTTTTTTTTTGTAATTTAATGCTATATGATGGTTTAATGTACTTTTAATGGTTTATATTAGTTTAAAGGCAAAATATCTAACTGGGGACCGTATACATCATGTGCTCTAACACTATAGTTATAACAAAAGTCCTATCAATTTCTTAGATTTTTAAATTTCAAATTTTCTTGATAACTGTAACCTGGTAGTATAACACTCATATAAATATTATATATTTGTTTTGAGTTTTACTAAAAAATAAAAATGAAAAAATAAGTAAGTATATTTATAGATTATATAAACGTCAAGATAAGAATGAAATTAGATGTTTTTTGTCATAACAAAAAAAAATTATTAATTTGCAATAATAAGCCACAAAAATATTAATTTCTGTTCTTTTTTGTATAGCGAATACAATGTATTTTATATTTATAATCAGACGTTAAAGATGACAGAATGAATAGGACGCACAATTAGAAAATATTCCACTTTGCTACTATCACATTTCTCACAAATATACACACTTCTAATCAATTAGATTTTATTAATACAACTTTCAAAATGTGACATCAAGGGTAAAAGTTGAATTCCAATAAGTGAAACAATAGAATCATTAAGGTTTATATACATTTTAATAACTTTACAATATATATATATAATGATATATAATATATAATATAATATTAAAATTATTTAATAATTATTAAATATATTAATTTATAATTATATATATTATTAATATATATTAATTAATTTTATAAATTAATATATTAACTATTACATATATGCATAATATATAAATTATAAAAATTATGTTATAGAATTTATATAAAATTTATTTATAATAATATATTAAGTTTATTATTAATAATATATATAATATTATTTATATTTATATATATTAATATATTAAAATATATATATAACTATTAATAATTATATAAGTATATAGTATTATATTATATTATTCTATCTATAATATATATAATCTTACCATGAATAAAATAAAATTTTTCACAAATAGAAAATTTATTAATTGGCCTTCACTACTACTTGTACGATTGAATATTGAGTTGTAACCGGCAACAGCAGAGCTACAAATGTAATAATTAATAGAAATATTTTTGATATTTTGTGTAGCATGTAGTATTTTTTTATGGTTAAATTACATTGTTTTTTTTATGTGGTTTAAACCATGGATTAGTAACCAATGATGTTTAACAATGGCTTAACATCTACTACAACTCATACTAATTGAGCTTTATGTATTAAGCCTTCTATAATATGTCAACATAACGTCAAGATGTTATGATTTAATATCCGTTTTTTATTAAGTTTTCTTATTCGGTGCAAATATTTTTAAATTTGAAATGAAACATTAATATATTGAATACCAGAAGTCCACATAGTCGATGGGCTTACCAATGTTGCGTTATAATTCAAAGAGCTATTAATATTGTCAACATGACGGTAAAACGCATCTATTCAATAGAATCTCTAACTGTCTCATCGTGATATATATATATTATTACATACGTAACGTATTACATCAATGACTAACGTAGCACTAATTCTATTTAATCATTATACCTTAGTAGCTTACTGTGAATTATTAGATACATAGATGAATTTCTTATCTAATCAGAAAATATGAATAAGGGTCTAATTATTAAGCACCTATATTCCTTATAATATACGGACGGAATAATGATAATGTGATATGGTTCAATTCGTTTATAGAATACATATATTAAATATGTACACATATTGTTGGGATAAACTGAAGAGACTCGTGAAAGATATTCAACATAAGCGTAGTATAGTATAAGTAGTTAGAGAATGTCATCGTAACAGCAATAGGACAAATACTGATACTATATTGTGAAACTCGATGAAATAAAAAGTCTCCATATATATTGATAAGATTATTCTATTCTTCTAAACCAATCAAATGATAAGGTAAACTAAAAATAGATATAACACGTTACCATATTCAATTATCAAAAGTGCATATAATCATTGAATAGACTATAAACAATCAATAAATATTAATAAACATGTTTAATATGTAATTAATGATATATGTTACAAGGCAGTACTATACATACCAAATTGAAACGTGAACGATTCATATAATAAAAAAAAAGGGTAATAATAATAAGATAGCTATAGTAATATATATAATAATCAATAATAATAATAAAAAAATAATAATATAATAATAAAAATATAAAAATAATAATATATAATAATAAATATAATTAAATAATAAATATTAAATATATATAAATAAATATAATATAAATAATATATAATAAATAATATAATAATAATAATAATAAATAATAAATAATAATGGGTATGTGATATCATGTATATATATATAAATATATATATATATATATATAAATATATTTATTAATATTATATACTAATATTATATATTATTAATAAAAGTATATAATATATACTATATATATATATATTTATAATAATAATATTATATTAATAAAATTATATAAATTATAAATAATATATATATATAACATATTAATATATGATATATAAATATTTAAATTATAATATTATTATATAATTAATAATCATATATAATATATATATAATATTATTATAATTTAATATATTATATATATATTATAAATATTATATATATATTAAATATAGTATATAATAAATTAATAATATATTATATTAATTTTATATATATTAATAATATATTATATATATATTATATAATATATATATTATAATTCAAATATATTATAATTTATATATATATGTATATATAATATATATATATATAATATATATATAATAATAATAATATATATTATATAACTATATATTATAGGGGTGGAAGCGGTTAACTTAAAGGACATAACACCCATTGAGGTCATGAAACCTACTTCCCACCCTTGTCACCTAAAAAAGATAATTGGGGGTCCGTCTGCTACTTTCTTCGGGCGATCTCCTAAGTGTGGCTCGTCGGTGAAAATGTTTCGGTTATGGATAGTAAAAGATGATTTATGTTTTATATGTAGAGTCGCATCGGAAAGCTTTGTGTATAAGCATGAAGTACTACTTATTAAACTTACAGTTGCTAAGCCTATGACATCTGTGTCATAAGCATACATTACTTGTAAGTATTAGACATGGTATTGCGTAAGTTGAAAAGGGATAGCTAATTTATAGACCTGCTAGTACTACGGTGATAGTCAAAAGAATTTGTAAGGAATAACTGTTTTTCGGAAGTTAGCATTTATCTTATTTATTAGCATTTATTAGTATTAGTATAAATTTTCGTTATATTTTTAAAGTTTTTGTTCACATATACTTAAACAATGTAAAATGCCTTGCATGAAAAACACGAATATAACAAATTAAAGAATAAAACGAATTGTGACTAGTAACGCCTAAGATGAAGTACAAATTTAACAGTTAGCCTCTTGTAGCTTTTGTATACCATAAAGGTCTTTAAACCTTTCTCTATAAAATGTTATTCTTAACTTAAGTTTGCTTAATCCGACTTTATATTATTTTTTCTCACTGAAACTTAAATTTTAGCTTCATATCGTTGTGATTTGAAAGCTTTAGAGATTGTGCTCGTCGTAAAAGTGTTTCTTATTTAGCATGGTAATATAACTTACCGTTGTTAGCTGCCGTCTGATAAATATACCTCTATACGAGACATTGTGCAATGGGAATATATCGAAAAGTGATGTATCCTTCTTATATCGAAGAATATTTTAGATGCAATGATTACTATAGTTATACAAATGTTTTTATGACTTCGGATAAATTACTTTGTGTGTGTCAACATGCTGAAGATTGGGTCTAATGGACTTTAAAGTCCCTCAATTTTAAAAACGTTGGGTAGGTTAGTTTCAGTGCGTTGAAGAAACATGTTAACGAACTTATCTGATGTTTTCTAAAATGTCAGAGGTTTTGATTGTATAAGACGCTATAGTATTTCAAAGGTGTAAAGATACGGGGATATTTAAACCTACACCCTATGGAATCTACATTAAAGGCGCTCACCAAATAAAATATATGTCCACGTTTGTAAATAATAATAATCAGTTAAAAAACGAAATGCTGGCTAATTATTCATAGGCTACTTATATGCTGTTCAGGACTATATGCTTTTAAAAACTGTACTGGTGATCCTAAATTATTGGACCAGTTCTTAACTTATAGATGTACAATTTATTCCCAGTTGGGGAACAGTGCTAGAATCTTTTACAAGCGATCATTATCCAATTTAATGTCCTGAATGGAACTTCTTTACAGTCCGTGATGTTGAGTAAGAAAAAATCTTAGGTATAGACGATGAAATGATGGTTTTTGTGTAAGATTAGCGTTTTTAAATCTTAAGTCCTCGTAAAAATGATATGAATTATAACATTGCGATATATGATAATATATATAATATATATAAATAATATATATATATATTATAATATACTATATAATATAATTAATAATATATATATAACTATATATATATATATTATAAATATATATATATAATATTATATATATATACTTGTGCTCGACACTATTTATTACTGATAATAATCCAACAGGACCCCAGACATCCGACAATACCACTAAGGTTTTCGCCACTTAGATGAAGTAATCTCAACACTAGATTTATATCTGACTGATAGAATCGACTCTTGTATAAATATATTACTTACAAAACTTTCTAACTTTATAGTTTATAACATCAAGATATAATAAAGATGTTCACAAGAAGTATAATACATAATAAATTAATAACTGTTGAAGAAATAATTATTATATAATAAGCATATTTTAATATAGTATCGTTAATATTTAATATATAAAAAAATAAAATTATATAGTATAATAATATTAATATATTATATATAATATAATATAATTATATAATATATATATTTATATATCATTATATTATTAAAATAATATAATATAATATATATAAATAGTATTAATAATATTATATAGTATATAATTTATTAAATATAAATATAATATATATATATATATAATACTATATATTAAAAAATATAATATAATAATATAATATATATATTATAATATATAATATATATTTAATATAATAGAATATATAATTTAATATATAATATAAGTATGTATATATAATAATTAGTCTATATCAAACTCCACTATAATATGTATTTATGGAGTTAATATACCTATCTTAATATGAGATTTGATAATATATATATTATATATATATATATTATATAATATATATATAATATATATTATTATATATATATATATATTATAATATATATATAATATAATAATATAATTAATTTTATATATACACCATTATAAAAATATTGCAGTTATCATAAAAAAAATAAATAAAAAAAATTTAAATTGTTTTTATAAAAATCGTTATTTAGATATTCTTACTAAATTAGTATATATATATATTATAGATATTTATAAATCACTAATACAATATCATTAAAGATACAAAAATAAATAAATCAATTAATAAATCTTGTAAAATATTTCAAATTTATACTTTCAATAATCAAAAGCTAATACTACAAGCTATTATATTCTAGTTCTTTTAAAAAGAAATATTTTCTCAAGCCATCAAATTTCTTGACCACGCTCCCCTTGCTTATTTCGTATATTGAATTAATTTTTACAGATTTTACAAGTTTATATTTTCATTGATGGTTGTATTTTTTAAATTTTACTTGTATTGTGATTTAGTAATATCTCATATATTATAGAGGATATATATTTGGTAGAGAATTATAATATTTTCTTCTGAAACAATTTTGAAAGAATTATTATTTATTATATTTTATAATAAACTAATTTGATATAATATATAATTATATATAAATATTATACAAATTACTATATTATATATCTATATATTTATATATATAATATATATAATAAATATACTATATTATAATAATATATTATTTCTTTTTTCCCCCCCCTTTCCCCCCGGTTTTTTTTCTTATTTTTGAATATTGCGGTCCTCCCTCTCATACGGACCAAATCTTGTTTTCATTCGAGAGTACGTTACCCGTAGCTTGTGAGCACAAATGCATTTAAGAATCAGTGAGCATCACTGACTCTTATAAAAAGTATTTTGTGCTGTCACAATCTACGTTTAATTTTTCCGAATAAACAAGATTTTGGTCACGTGAGGGAGGACCGCAATATTCAAAAATAAGAAAACGGAAGGTGCAATAGAATATACTATATATTATATATTATAATATATTATATTATAATATAAGTATATATATATATATATTATATCTTATAATAAATAATAATATTATATAATTAAATACAATTTATTAAAACTAAATAAATAAATATTTTTCAAATGTTTAGAGAAACTATTTAATTCTGATACAAATAAATCCTCCTATATTATAATTGCAAGGCTTCACAATCTAAGCTACAATACGCACAGCAAACATAAATAATAAAAAATGAAACTCTGAAGAAAATGAAACTCAAATTTTTTTAAATCTGTAACTCTAACCGTGGGAAGTATTATATCCCTCATGTTGGAAAATATTTTATTTAAAAGTCAAGCATATAAATGTTCAGTACCAACAAAAGGATAAAAAAATACAACTGAATTAAATGCTTACAACTATCAAACTTGGCATATAAATACAATACTATAAATTAACTAAAAGTAATATACCTTATGTTAGAATAACAATTAAATTTAAATTTGAGACTGTCCTAAAATTAAATATTTATTAAATATTATATATATATAGCAAAATAAAATTATCAAAGGAAACTTGAAATATTAGCTTAAATAGATCCCAAATGCATAATAGATAAATTATACAAAGAAAATAGTAACTTCGAATTCAATGATGGAAACCAAAACACCTGATTACTTATTATATACCGAAACGCATATTATAAATATCTTCGTGATAAGAACACGTATAAAATAAATAAAAACACAAAATTATTTATACAGCAAGAAACTTTAAAATAGTTCAATAAATCCGATTTAAACACCAAAATACAATGATTAATTTAACACAATAATACGATATTTGCGAGCCAAGGTATCTTAATTATTTTTGCAACGACACATCTAGAGTAAATTTCTATTGCAAGACGATTACTAATGTTCAATTAATAACACACAAAATCTACTACGCTCCATGATTGCAGGACAAGTCATCTCAATCGAACATTACGTTTATACTTAGATATACAACTTGATACATTTAACTAATAATAACTTTATGAGGAGCCATAAAATATGTACCCTTTTTTAACAAAAACAGCATTACGATGTCATACTACTTTACAAGCGAGCGACAATTGAAAACGTCATTGATATAAAATAAAAAAATTAGATCGACTCTTTTAAATTCATCCTCAAGATGCAATTTGTTAAACGATTTTTGCTCTACACTAAACCTTTTTAGTTATAAAATAAATAATTGATAGTTTTCGCAAAACTGAATTACATCATTGTTGCCTACAATTAAATATTTTCTTTAATTGAAAATTTTATAAGAAAAATTTTAAATTGTAATAAATTTTTACTATATAATAATAATAATAATTATGATAATTTATAATAAATTAATATATTTAAATAATAATTAAATATAATTAATATTTTAATAATATATAATAATATTAATAATAAAATAATAAGATAATAACTTTAATAATTGGTGTCTTCTATTGAAGCCAAATTCAAACAGTAAAACATTTTGGTATACAATTATTATCTTTGCCATAATAATAAATTGATAATCGCTAATACATAAGTATATATTATATAAATATATATATTAATATATATATATATATATATATAGTAATATATATATAATATAATATATATCAGTATTAACTTATATAGATTGATGCAAACGATCTTGGGAAATTCAGATACTTTGGAAATAATTCGTGCAAATTTCAACCGCATGTTCAATCGTACAGTGTAGTCCATATCAAGAATTTAACATAATAATTGTTATTTACATTTGTTTCGAACACTGCGAAATCGTTTCTCTCTAAATGGCTCGCTCCAACCTCAGAGTTCCACAGCGATAGATAGCTCAATATAGACTATACATTATTTTGCCATGAATTAATTGAGTAAAATCAAATCTTTAAAATAAATGCCAACGCATAATTCTGGAATCTCTCATACTTATTTTGTTCATTCGATAGGGTCATGGTAAAACTAATCATTCTTTGCTAAAATAAGGTTCAAACTTCTTTACCCCTTTTTTAATATAATCTTTTTTCTAAAATTGAATATCTGTTGCTTGGTGAAAGTTTACCCCTATAATGGTAGCTAATCGTTTTCTTTCTTGGAATAAATATACAACGATGTGCAAAGACGCCACGCATGAAACACTGTCCAACGCGGCATTTACAAAATAAGTTTGATTAGCTCCTAATATTTTCAATCATCTTATGCTTTTCTGCACAGAACTTGTAGGTCTCTCTTTGTAAGGTCTGGGAGGGGGCAATCTGCAATTCGAAATTCTTATGTAACGCAGACCTAATAACATCTAACTCTTTATGTCGGTGGTCTGTTTTCTTATTTAACACGCGTCATCCTGTAACTTAATTCATTCGTATATTCGAAATTCTACGACTTGAAGTAGCCAAATTCACATTTGGAACGGCTCCACAGTATATCACTCTCACTTTGTAATTTGATTAGTACAATCCAGATCGTTCCATAACTATTTTCCTAATCTGAGAAAATAATGTCCAATGTAAAAAACGTCATTTATCTAACACTACTCATGCCTTACCAATGTTGAAGCCAGCATTACATCCAAATGCATTTACAATAGTGTAAAGTCAAATCTTATGTCTGAAACAGTTTAAACGCATTTCTGCTGATAGTATATTGCAATCTGTTTGCCAATAAGCTTGGAAATACTTTCCGATGCCATGGTAATAGGATTGGTATGTTTCATTGGTCGTGAATTGTTATATTCAGGACGGTAGCGACAACCATCGCCGCATCTGTCTGAACAAGTAACGCTCCGAAATGGTGAGAAGTATTAACAATAATCATCTCTAACTCTTTTCCAAATTTCTATTCTTCTATTGATAGTAGATGAGTCTAGCAGATAAGGGTATCTCGCCAAGATCGGATCAAGTGTGGTCATGAGCACGTCCCTGGTTCGAAGAAACCAAAGCTGGTCAAATTTCCATCAAATTTCTTCATCTCTCCGATATCACTGTTATAATCCTTTAATTCTTTTCTTTAAAGGTTACCACATGGATGCTGGAGTATATTTCTCATCTTCCGCTCATTATAACAGTGTGCCCGAACCTATATAGTTATTGTGTTCCCTTATTCTTCCTCACCTCTCTTGAAGATACTTTTACAGGAGTTTAGTATAGGCTGATGATTATCAGCCTTACTAATATAATATCTGACGTAAGGTCCACTCGATCGACTACCCTCGCTCAAACTATTTGTTATGAATGTGAATATGCGACTGCAAGACAACGTGCCATATTCGCACCCATTCTTCCATGGCCGACTAAGCCAACTTTTGTTTCCTTCATAGCGGCACAATAAAGAAGAAAAGTTCTCGGCGGCAATCGTAAGTTACACGAAATATTCTAACATTCCTCTGCAAGAGCTTTTCGAAGCGCTGCAAGTAGTCCGACGGTTATTACGTGTAGGATCTCGATTGGTCCTTAACGTCCTTCGTAACATAATTAAAATTGAGAGTAACCTGAAAGTACTGTGCGCTTCTTGTCGTTCGAACAAACACCGGTTCGATAAATTAAGGCCAATTTCCGCAAGTTACGGGAAACATGAAATCTTTTAACGTTCAGTCAATTTTCAGTCACCCTTGGGTATTGGGTGGAAAATACTTAAAATGAATCTTCTTAAATTCGCATTTTTAGCTCACTATTTTCATTAGACGAGTGACAGGTGTACATTGGTCGTAACCCTCTCCCTGGTACACCCTAGCATAAACTGCTCATTCAAACTCTCTGGCCTTTTGCTCCGAGATACTCTTCAAAGGTAATGATGCCTCGGTATCCTCCGCAACTATCGATGTGTCAGCAATATGATGACCGGACGAGTGGAATAATTGGCGCCGCACAAAGCGATGACTATCTCGAAAAGCTTCTTCTAATAATGGCACAACCGAGCATGAGGACTTTCGGCCACTTCTTCCATCAGAATGTCGCTGAATCCTTCAATGGGTAAACAATACTTGGTGAATCGTAGATTTTGGCAATAGAATTTGGTAACTTCCCCATGGCGTCTTTTTGACCCCCTGCGTGTCCTCCACACTTCATCATGTACTATACTCTTTATTGGCACAGTGTTTTACAACTAATATATTTCTTTCAGTCTGATATTAATTCTTTTTAAACAGTCATTTTCTATCATCGATATTTCACTATTTTCATGGACTTAGCATATCTTTGTAAAGGAATTGCTCTGTTCTTTGAACTCTATTGCATCTATCTTATGAATCTTGCACTGATTGCCTTGCGTAGGTATTCAGCAATAGCTGCTAAATTGGGGCTTCTTCTCTTCATTGATGTGTGTCTTTAGATAATCTTTGTATTCATCTTGAGAATGTTGCGATCGATCTCTCGTATGTGATTAGCTGCATTAATCTCTCCAAGAAGACTCTTTTCTTGAAAACATGGACAAATACTCATCAAAATGGATATCAAAATGGTCGAAGATATCTGCATTTCCATACTATTCTGAGCATTTATGACTGATCATATCAGGCTTTCACTACTGAGTAGATATATCCACAACTATTAAACTCCTTCACTGTGATGACGGGAATCAAATATTCTCAACCGAGTTTTTGTCGTTTTACTTGCACTAACATGGTCATTATGGACCTATACCATGAAATCCTTCATTATACAGATAATCATTATGGGCGTATAAATCCTAAATAACTTTTCGACTGTAATCAAAACTTCCTAGACTATAACGTACAAACATCGATATCCCCGGATAAGGTAGTGTTACAAAATACACCTAGTATACAGTGGTAACTACTCTATAACATAATATAGTCTACATAAGTATCACATTTTGTAAATATTCCGGTTGTAGTTTCTTTAAGTGAGTGATATTCAGGATACAATTCAGCTGCAACAAGTATAATCTTACGACATATACGATAACACGATATACCGTTACGTAACGATCGACAGACATGAATCGGTGCGGGTAGTATATATATATATACTTAACTACTATCAAATACCATTAATCAAAATTGACGAAAGGAGTTGCTATTCAACGCAACTATAGAATAAAGAATTTTATCATCGAATCTAATAAATTTATAGAGGAAGTTATTATCACTATCAGTCCCGTCACAGTATAACTTTATATAAAAATATATAGAAAAACTATTAAACTTATATATAGTTAACGCACTGAAGGGGCAATCAGGCAATTCTCGCAGTGTCCTCTTCACGCGTTCTTGTGATTTACGTGGATGCAGAGAGCAGGTGCACCTTTTCTTCAATGAGTTTTATATCTAAGTTCCTACTACATAAAAGCTATACTGCTGTGCGAACATTCCTAGACTCACCTAATTTTCTTGATTGAGGGGTAGATGGTTAGTAGTTCGTATCTCGGAGTATATTATTTATGTCCTGGGCACTTGTTGGCTATTCGCGGTAACTTACTTTCGAGGGTGCAACTAAGCTACTTGCTTGAATTAGGGAGCGTGAGAGGCACTCGTGTGGGCGCACGTTTATTCTAGATATGGGCAGCTCCGGGGCGATGGGCATAGATTATCGTAATGTTTAACTAGACACTTCTTTGTCGATCTGCTCTTGCTTTTTCGTCTCGGCGGCTTTCATGACTTCTGGTAGGCGTTAAGTTTTGCGCTTGTAAATTAGAGTTTATTACAGTCTATCATCAGACGAACTGAATTGTCCTCTTTTCTTAGAGGTCTAGAGAGGATTTAATTAAAGTTTATTTTTTAAAAGCGTAATTCAGTTTGAGCTACCAGCCACAGTTACAGTAGTAACTGATCCAGATATGGCGATCCTGTTCCTTGTTGAATGGCAGTTCAAGACGTTGTTTGTGCAACAGCGTGAACTGTAATTTAATGATTATTGTTCCGGGCAAGTCGTATTTAGTTGGCTGCATTTTGTGTGTGGCGACTTATTCAGGAAAAGGAGGCCCTTTGTGATGTTATTGACGCATTATCCTTTTTGACGAATCTTCTCATCTCAAGCTTCACTGGGTAATCTTCTTTGAACATATTGTGCTTTTTCATTTTTTCTGGGCATGACTATTTTTCATTAGAGATTGACTTTTCCCTCTTATAATGAAGATATACTCTGCGAACTGAGTTTACTTTCTGAAATATATTGCTTTGTCTTACCATTTATCTTTGCAATTTCGCTCTCTACTCTTTATCTTGCAATTTTTCGGCTCTCTATTCTCTTTCATTTCAAAGTCTCTTTCGCGCATTCTTCTCAGACAAAAGTTTACAGCTCTATGCCATGAATAAACCTTGCACAACTCAAGTAAAGTCGTTGCCTAGCCATTAGTGTTTCGTAAAAATCAATGTTACAAGTAAGTTTACGAAAATTTCTCTGAACTCAAACCGAGCTATTCGATTTACTCAACGTTAAGGTTTCATAAAATTATTACAGTTAAAAAATATGGGATATATATGTATATATATATTATTAATATATATCTATTAATAATATTCTATATATAATAGTAGAAATATATATATAATTATATTATTAATAATAATATATATTATTAATAATATTTATGTTATTAATATCAATTTTACAAATAAAAGAAATCCCAAACTGAAAATGATAAAATAATAAATTAACTTAAACATATAACAGATATAAGATCCTACCGAATGTTCTAAATAGTATTATAATATTTAATATGTTATTATTATTATAAACTTGAATTAGGAATATAATTTTAATAAATGTTCGAAAATATATTATTTTTAATCCTTTAAATTTTATTATTTTATATTACTTTCTATATTTTTTATCTTCTTATCTTCTTTATTATATTATATTTGTTTTCTATCCTTAATATATTATATATATATATAATTAATATATAATACTAATTTAGTTATATATATTATTATATTAAGAATATTAAAACTCAATTATAACATTATTAATTATTGATAATTATTTTTTTTCTTAAAGTATTTTTCTTTATTTTAATACTCGAAAATTAATAATTGTAAACAAGTTTATAAGAATTACATATTAAATCTATCTTTCAAATCACTACTATGAGAAATTTCGCATAAAATTAAAAATAACGTTCGGGATATTATATTATAAATATACCATCATCAGGTATACAATCAAATTTATTATATAAAATTTTTAATAAACATCAGTTATTTATTAATTAGAAAATAGGTCCATAAAGGTTATTATGTGTATTAGTGAAATTTATATATTTGAAGTAGACTGCATATTGAAGGACGATATATCTGTTGAGAAAGAAGTCTAATTCGAGATATTAGATTATATAGTATATCTTTAAATATGAATTGGTATGGTTTGTCATCTGAAATTTTGTAATTTAAGGTAATTTTATATGAGTTCTGGCTTAGATGGGGAAGGGATTGTTGAATATTAGAAGCGATTTGCACTTAGAGGATGATATCGAAAATAATGAGCGTATAATATATTAAAAAGTACCTTTTATTCCTCCACTGTCACTACTTAACATTAATATCTTAATAGTAAAAACATACGATCAATAATTTTTAGATTGAGTTTAAAAAGATTACCTCCCGCTAAATATTTAGTATATCATAATAAGAAATACCTCATCTCATCACTTGCACAAAATTTTAGCCAATACCTTTATTCATTATATTATATCTAATAGCATTATTACTTTACACCTTTAGCTAATATAATACTATGTGCTAATACTGAGTATTACATTTATGCATGTGAACTTCCTTTATAAAGTGAATTTTTTACTTTATTATTATATAACATTTTACTTTAATATCTTTAATTTTTTCAGTTCCTTATAATTCCTAATTTAATAAAAAGAATTGCTGTTAAGGGGTATTCACTCTGCCATTTGTTAACTATTCGTGTGCTAATGTCATATTATTCGACTCTCTTCTAGTTAATTGTGACACAATTATGACTATGTGGTAGAAGAGGAGGCTGAGCGGGTTTTAGTGGAGGTTATGCTTCCTTGTAAAGTAAACTATTTTGTGTGTATTGCCTTTACTTTAATTATAAACGCGATGAAAAGCTGAGCTGTGTTTTGTGTGGGGAAAATATCAGTGTTTATCCTCTGGGTGTTGGTCTGTTGAGC